>JANHFX010004647.1:53949-89833 GCA_027560015.1 Chloroceryle amazona
AAATATCTGAGGGCTGAGTGTCAAGAGGAAAGGGACAGCCTCTTCTCACTCGTGCCCTGTGCTAGGACAAGGGGGAACAGATGTAAGCTGGAGCACAAGAGGTTCCACCTTAACATAAGGAGGAACTTCTTTACCATAAGGGTCACAGAGCACTGGAACAGGCTCCCCAGAGAGGCTGTGGAGTCTCCTTCTCTAGAGATTTTCAAGACCCATCTGGATGTGTTCCTTTGTGACCTGTGCTAGACTATATGGTCCTGCTCTGGCAGGGGGGTTGGACTTGAAGATCTCCAAGGTCCCTTCCAACCCCTGACACCCTGTGATGTTCTAAAAAAGGCTGTATCTCATTCCTCCACATTCCTGTTCTCTTGCATAAAAAGCAAACAAAAGTAATATTCAGTATTCGTCAACGTTCATTTCATTTCACATAAGCCTGAACAGTACCTGGTAATGTTCCATCAGCATAGCCATTAATTGTGTACTTGAGTGATTCTGATCTTTGCCAGCTCTTGCTTTCATCAAACACACCAAACATCAGTACATACTCCTTGTCAAAATGTTTCTGTGATCCATCCTCATTTAGGCTTCCTATGAAGAAGAAATAACAGATGTTAATTTGAACCAGAAGTAAAGCAGTTTTCACATTAATGTAGTGGGATTAATCTGTATTTAATGAGCTTGTTTTACCTATCACCATGTACTGACTAAGTCTGACCAAAACAAGACCTTAAGAATGCTCATAAAGTGTTTTTATTTCTGTAGGTACTTCTGGGTTTGGGTAACTGTGAAATCAAAAGTCTGTAATATGCCAGAGAAGATTAAACAACATGCAGTGAATTTTCTCGGACAATTCTGGCAAGGTGTTGTAGGGATTGCCTTAGTCAATGGGAATGCCAACCAGCCTTCTGTTCACAATCAGACTCTGGCATCTCTTTTGAGACTGCAAGGCAAGGAGAATAATGATAACAGTCATCTGTAGTTTGAACATTGACTTTTCAAGCACTAAACTGAGTTCATCAGCTCCTTTATAAAGCATAAAACCGACCACTTAGCCAATGACCTTTACATACAAAAGACTTTGACAAATATCGCTGAACCGGATTCATTATAAGCAGCCATCTATTTGTGTTTGTTATTTTTATCAACAAGCAGAATTCATTCTGGACATGGTTCAACAGATGAAGAGAAAAAGGAAAAACAAAATCCCAAGCAACACAAAGGAAATCACTCAGCAGCAGACAACCATTCATTCTCTTGGGAGCAGCCACCTTGAAGATCAATACCCCTCATTCCACCTGCACTGCTGCTTCTTCCTCTGCCTCTGTTTTTTATTGCTGAGAATGACATTACTTAATAGGAAATATCCCTTTGGCCAGTTTGGTCCATCTGTCCAGCTGTGTCCCCTCCCCATTTCTTGCCCATACGCAGTCTTACTGGCTGGGGAGGTCTGAGCAGGAAGAGAAAGACTTGATGCTGTGCACGCACTGTTCGGCAACAGCTAAAACATGGGTGCATTATCAATACTATTTAGCCAGAAATCTAAACCACAGCACTGTATAAGCTTCTGGGAAGAAACTTAACTCCATACCAGCCAGACCAAATAGACAAGCATGTTGCACACTTACCACATGCCATGCCCAGTCAGAGAAACCCTGCTCAGAAATCTTAAAAATGTGAATAGTTAGCTGTTTGTCTGTGCTCTAGCTAGAAACATCTGCTCAGATTGTCCTGAAGGCAGTGGTCAAACCAATCAATCCATCTCTAAGTCATGTCCAACTCAAGCCCATAATGTATGCATGAATTTGAGAAGCTTGAGAAGTAAGTAACTGTGAAGCATTTGTCCAGATTAACTCCACCAGTATGCCGTGGAATGCACATGTACACATGGAGAGAAAGAAAACCCCAGAAAATTAGGAAAATAACAAATTCTAGATAATACTAAAAGCACTAATCCTCACAAATCCATGAGGAACATAATTAATACAAATGCCACTCTTTTGAGTAAGTGTGTTCTGCAGTGAAATGGATATCTATCAGTGAGAAGAGTGCCCTTGTCCAACCCACACAGAACCAGTTTTATGTTTACTTTCAGGAAAGCTTCAAGTTCCAAGTCCACACAGTCTGCAGACTATACAAAATGTTCGAGTCAAACTGCAGAGAAGGAGGATAAAGCTAAACTCAGAGCTTTCACTAAAAGGATATATAACTTGGAAAAAAATAGAATTTCTGGGAACGGCAAGTAGCTTACACAGTGGTATGGTGTTTCAAACTCCCTTAAAATAAGTGGTACATAGTACCTAGCAGTTATTTACAAGTCCCATAAGACACAAGCTCATATTAGTGGAAATAGAATTCAGTGACTCGAACTACTAAAATCTCAAGTACCTGATCACATGCAAAGCAGTTTCTGAATACTTATAATCTGTTCAAATTCAGCCTTGTTTTCAAATTACTAGCAAAAGACACACTGCTCTGCAATTCCAAACTTCTGTAAGAAGAGAGTGCTACAGCCTCTTGATCAAACAGCCTTTAAAAGGCGCAAATAAAACAATTATTTCCTGCCTTATTCTCTGGAATGGCTGAACTACTTTGAATAAAGCTTTAAAAACCTATTTATTCTAAGATAGGAAATTTGAGGTCATATATTTAGCAGTTAAGCAGATGCAACCAGTGCAGGCAAATATATCTATTAATTAGCACTCTCTGTCCTTCCTATAATTGCCAATCCCCACCTAGCTAAACTGGAAAGGTCCGAGCAGGAAAAAGAAAAAGCCTTGACATTGTGCAAGCACAGTTAAGCAACAGCTATAACACGTGTGTATTAGCAACATTATGATGGATCTGCTTGAAAGCTGGCATTTAGGAACTTGAACATCTAAAAGAAAGGAGGTGAAAATCATTTACTTCACATTGCATGTAAAGATATGAAAAGGAAAATACTACGTCTTTCCCTCATTACCATACAATCCTAACTTTATTAAGAAATGAAACTATATTACCTTACAGTGGTCTTAAAGCATTTCATTACCTTTCTTACAGATAAGCAGTGCTCCAATCAGACCGGAGTTAAAATCCATTGTCATGTTCTCATGAGAATAATATGCATAAGTAAGACAAGGAAGGTCATCTTCTTTTGGACCAGCTTCTTCTGTTATATCCCACACATATGTGTAGACCTGGCCTGGAAGTACAGCATCATCTCGTTTCTCTGTGGACGATGTTCTGTCATCATAAAGGGAGCCTGCGAAAAGAGTCAGTAGAGTGGCATGAAAACAAAGAGTAATGAAAGCATCTGGAATATCCTCCTACAATCAATACCAAAAGCTTGGTTTGTTTCTTGCCTATATAAATACTTCAGTTTCAGAGAGATAGCTCACCATTCCACACACATTGTGGACAGTATCATAGGGGAGAGTAGCTATTCCACCATCCCGTTTCTTACAAATTAAAGATTTCCTAGAACTGTAAATAGTGCCAAAAAGTGTGGCTCTTCATCAGTCTGGCTAGGGTCAGGATGGCATGAAGCTTCAGCCTCTACTCACTGATACTCCATGGAGGAATACTGCTCACTTTGTCAGCTTTCTAAATTGTCTCTCCTAGAGCCGTTGTGCAGGTTAGCATTGCCTTGCTGCCTTAGACCTTCTACTACTGCGCACCCAGATGGCAGTAATGGCTCATGTCTATGCCTGCCACATGCAAAAAAATTGCATTATCACAAAGAGGAGACGAAGAATCAAAATCATAAATACAAAAGACACACTAATAAGGTAGTCAGACTGAACTGCCTGTTACTTCCATTAACATGTTCTGTTCAACTCCATGAGATGGGGTTCCAAAACTCTTTATATGACACAACAAAGCCTTGAATAAATCTGTAAACTGCAGTTCAGAGCTCTGGCTCAGCACCCAGGGCAGGGCAATCCAAGAAGCACAGGCAATTAAACTCAACTCTGTGTTAGTGTGGATATTTAACCTTCAATTTGCTCACAGTTTATGATTTACTTTTGCTAGTCTCATGAGGGTTCCAGGAGCAAAACACCACAAAGCTGAGCATGAAGTGCTGAGTATCAAAACAACACAATCTCCACTGTCAAATGCCTTTACCAGTAATGCCTTGATGTACACTATTGCAATGGACTGAAAAAGTTTTTTAAGACCTGTACTTAAGAGTTTACACGTCCTGAAATAGAGTATTTTTTAATTACATGGGGGTTGGACAAAGTGACCTCCAGTGCCTTCTGACCTCAACCACTCTGTGATTCTCTGAAACAGTATTAGCACATAGGCAGCAAACCCACGCATGTCAGATGACACTGCTATTCCTAGTGTTACACTGATGAACGTGAAAGGAGCGAACAATGGCTGTAAAGTTTTAATCCAGGTTCAACAGGTATTTGCGTTACATATATCCTCGAACATTGGTCTGGGCCCCTCAATATTTCATGCATCAGTCTAGAAGGAAATGACCAAACCATGGAGTTTTTATAGTATTTACCTTCCGCATTTTTGTTGTAAAGAATGCCTTGGGGGTGAATACTGACTGGCTTGTCAGCCATATTCTTAAGGTGAACTACTAAAGTATCTCCCACTTCAGCATGCAAAGCTGGTCCCATGAGTCCTGTAGTTATTCAAGATAAAGAGAGAGAGGAAAGTGTGAGCAAAATAGTATGTTTAGTGAAATGAAGAGTTCTCTCCCCAGTAAGGGAATGTAAGCTCTCAAAATACTAGTTGCAAAATTAATACAGGCAAAGGATGTAATATCACTGCAATGAAGATCTACCTGTAAAAAGGCACGTGGGCATTTAATACCTGCAACTCATAGTCAGGAATGTTAAAAATTGTATATCTGGCAACTAGCACTTAAAGAAAAAAAAAAAATCACTGAGAAATGGTAGACTCAGGAAAAAAAATCCTGAGTTATTTCCAGATACAGAAATTTATGAAAAAGTTCATGTTGAAGATCATTGGGAATTTCAAGGAATCTTTCACATACAATTTAATTAAACCATTTTAGGAAGGCAGGCATTTTATAGCTTAGTACTTTAGAGAAAGCATACAAGCACGCTTCTTTAAATAGCACTCTCAATGCCAGAAGTCATGGAATAAAACCCCAAAACGTTATCTAAAAGAATAATCAGTTCCATGTTGCAAATTTCTTGAGGTACAGCCTGCAAAATTTTAAGAGGGGCTTGTATCCCTGCTCCCAGTGTTGTCAAAATAAGCAATGGTAGAAACCCATTAAGACAACCTCTGTCTTGTTAGTACCTTTCTTTGTAATTTTAATTTTGTAAATTTCTTTCTCTGAAAAAAAAGAAGCAATATCAGAAAACACAGGAGAGCAAACAAGAATCAGAATGTAGACTAGATCTTTCAAGGCAACTTGTGACAATTTCATTATCACCAGCCTCACAGACACTTTGAAAAATAAATCTGAGCATCTAACGTATGAAGTTATTTTATCTATTAGTATCAAGTAGAGAGAGACCATGTAAGTACACAGCATAGGTATCACAACACAAGTACCATTTGTTTAGGTGTTCTTTATTCTTTTAGGTATGGCTTGACTCTGTGGCCTATAAGGTCCCTTCCAACCACAATTATTCTGTGATTCTTATGTATGGCATAAGAACTTGCCTCCCAACCATTTAAAGCATCTTCAAGCAGTAACAAACATGAAGGTGAGGGAACAACTTTCACAACTCACCACAAAGTTCTTCTTTTTCTTTCCACTGCTCTATCAGAAACATATTTAGCCTCAGATCTTAAGCTCCCTCTCTGTGAATTTAGTGTCACCACTGTGACTGTGCTGTACAAGCCTAAATGCACATGGGAAGTCTCAACAGGTGCAGAGAACAATTTCGTACCATGCAATTAATTTGAAGATAGTACTGAACCCCAGCTTCTGAAAATGCAGCCTCTCTACAACCCTTGGAAGCCTAGTGCTCTGTAGAAACCTTATCTTCTCTATTTGGTTTATGTGCAAAAAAAATGACGTAGAAAAACAAACTTGCTTAACTTGTTGTTGGCTTTATAACAAAAAACAAACAGAAATACTCTGAACATTTCCTTCCTGTTTACCTGCAAATATATTTGTTGGCTTTTCTTTTTTAAAATCCGCTTCATATTCTCTGTAAGAAAGTTTCTTAAACACAGGATCTGAATGTTCCAATCTGAAACCAAAAGAGGTACAAAAAAAGTTAAAAGATTGAAGATTTCAAGAGATGCCATTGCTGTTTAATGGTTATCTTGGAAAATGACTCCTGGAATTACATTTAATCACTTGCACATTTTGCTAAAGGCAAGGCATACAGTTCAACTCTTCCCTTCTCCCTCTTCTTTTGTTGAATCTATGATATTCCTGAGGTAGGCCATTTCATATTAGACACTCAAATACAGTACCTAGCACCATTTACCATGATTTTGTAGTTTCTCTGTCCTTTTGATTCTGCAGTGAAGATGTCTTCTAACATTTAAGACACAGAGGAAGATGTCTTGACCATACTTAACCTAGAAAGCATCTGATGAAACAGTAAAAAGAAACCTGAATTTCTCTTTATTCAGTCCCATGCTTGAACTTCAAGACTCACCACAAGGATTCTTCAGGAGCATTAACAGCAAGCTCCTGTAGTGACAGTGACCTCGGAGGCGAGAACAAAACTTTTCCTGACAACTAAGGATCTCACAGCAAGTCAGAAAATTGCTTTCCAGAAAACATTGCAAGAGTCCGTAGGCTTACTATGTAAATGAAATCAGCACCCAGCAGATCACACAATGTTTTCTTAGAAAATATTTAGGCAAGTAGAAGGAAACTGGCACAGAGGCTTCCAAACACTTTCGGAATGGAAATAAGGATGAGAAGAGGGCTGGAAGGATAATAGCCTGTATTTAGTTTCACATTTATTGGTTGATTTCATAGAGTATGTATGATGACTGGATCCAAACAGAAATTTCACTTGCTTTTTTTGTAATGCCCTTTCAGGCGCATTTGATAGTGGGGAGCTGAAGGGCTGCTCAAGCAGAGTCTGGGCAGAGATAACACAGCAAGCTCTCTTCAGTGACATCCAGGGTCCATAAGGGGGAGACCTCTTTTTTGTACAGGTCTTTTGTAAATCCCTCTGTGACAGGCTCTCACAACAGAAGAGTCAGGCAGTTCGTGTTTCAATTCATTCCCCTCTCAAGTCACTGATAAAATTTTATTTCTCTCCAAGGAGAAGGACCCAATGCATAACCTGAATTGACAAGTGCTACCCTAATGTTGCAATGATCAATAAAATATACACATAGAAATATGAGGTGGAAAAGGAAATATATCAACATCAATTGTATAGCGAGAAGGAACAAAATATGCAGCTTACTAACAGTTCAGAAATCTCAGACTATGCATCTGTGCACTCTCAGCACAGATAATATATTTTCACTTTGCTCTTAAGTGTCTTAAAAATATCACTTATACATGGTAACAAATCTGTGAAGGTAAGACAACTAACACTCAGAGAAGTTAAGTGTGCTTTTCTAGCTCGTAAGATTTCAGACTCTCTTCAGTTATTTAGAACCCAAAGCATCAAAGTATCAGGTTCTTACTAGATAGACATTCAGCTTCTCCTGACATCAGACCAAGTTACATACCCAAATATGCCTTTAGGATCTAAGTCATTAGGTCTTCCTTAGTGAGTATCTTTGCAGTGGTTTTTTTTATTATTATTTTATTTGGTGGGTTTTTTTGTTTAATTTTGTTGTTCTTGTTTGGTGGGTTTTTTTTTGGGGGGGGTGGTGTTTTGTTTTGTTGAGTTAAACTTCTGTATTATCTACCAAGTTCATTGGACCTATTCAGGATGTGACTTGCTCTAAACACTTACACGAGATATCTCAGTAGGCACTGTTGTATGAAAAGCTCCTAGCTAAGCAGAGAGTATTTCAGCTGAGGTCTCTTGTGAGTCTCTACTGCACATAAACAGTCCATGCCAATGCAGCATTTAACGAATCAGCCGTTGATGCATCCAGTGCAGGTAAAGTTCTGACTACTTCATGCTTGGGTCAATACTTAAATGGCATCTGGCTTCATATTCCTACATTTAAACCCCATTTTCTTTTGTCTTGACAGCTTGACATTATGCTTATACCGGTTGTATTAAATTTCCAAGGAGAGTTCTATAAGTTATAGAAGGTTTGGTTTAATTATATCTTGAAAAAAGGAACATTTAGAAAGTCTACATCTGCTGAACAGGAAATGTCCGTTCCATAACATCCAGCAATGCAATACGTATTTTTTTTTAATCACAAACTAAACAAAAGAGAACAAGTCATCCACCAATAAAAAAAAAAAGGCAGTAGTATCCAAAGATATCGTACAATGTAGGAGAACAACTTCATGAACACATAAAAGCTGTGTATGGTGACTATAGTGAACACAGTGTAAGAATGAAGCCTTATTTAAACAGAATTCTAAATTACACCCAAGTGTTGTCATCTGTAGCTTTGTATTTGCACTGTTTATAATCCTAAGGAAAATAGTAATACAACTAAGATATTTCATATGCTCGACTGGTGTATGCATGTAGGCTGACCACTCTGCAATGCTATCTGGAAAAAAAATTAAATTAGTATTTTCACATAACGGAGTATAGAAATGCTTAAACCTACAACCTTTACTTCGCAGAACTCTGGATGGACATCTCACAAAAAACACTGAACAACTCAGAAACAACATAGCTAGTTCCAAAGTTCATCGGACTCTGATTTAAGTGAAAGTGATAGTATCCAAACTGGAACTTATTCATCCCTTCAGCAAATTCTGGAGTCTGAAAGTTTTCAAAATCCTACCAAATCATGGCTTAACATTGCTCCAAATCCATATACCTGAAATAGTTACACTAAAAAAAAAAGCAAACAACAAAATTCAACCTACACAGAGAATGATAAAAGCAAGCCCTGGAACTTATTTACAAAAGTGCTCTGAAAACATAAAAATAATTCTATCCATTAACAAAGTAAGTAAAAAGGAACTTTTAATACTTCACTAGCTCCAGTTCAGATCATGCTTTTAAAGTCACACAGGTTCCTCTGAAGACAACAGATTAGGCTGTAAAAGTTCTCCCAGACTAAAATTCCACAGATCTGGGACATAAACCATATAACATTCTCAAGAACGGACTAATTTAATCCTTCTTATTCTGTACTTTTTACCTGGACTTTTCCTCAGGTTCTGGTCTGTAGGTCCAGCTAGTCATCTGAGCAGCTATATAGTGCTCCCTGATCTTCATAGCTCCCACCACATGCTTCTCTAAGTCTGGCCACCATGAACCAAGAAGCAGCAAGAGAAAAAGGCGCATGCAGGGGAGCGTCATGGTACAGACGCCTGTTGATGCTGCTCTGGAAAACAAGGCAGAAACAGCTGCTTTTATCGCTGCTGTTTGCTTCTAACTTCCCCTCAGAAATGAAATAATTGTGATGCAAGAGGGTAACAGAATTTGCTATGCTCAGGTCATTGCTCTTCACCTCCTCCTCCTCTTGCTGACAGGGATCCAACAGAGATAAAAAACCAACCTGTTTAAACTACCTTCCCTCCCCTCCTCCACACCATCTTCAGCGAGAGACAAGCACCAAGCAGAAGCAGCTTCAGCTCCATTACAGACTGTGGTTGGGTCATTGTCTACTAAAGCAGCAGGATATCAGAAGCAGAAAACAATTACTTAGATTACTTACAATTACAGGATATTTGACTTACATAATTAGGAAGAAGGGGGGGGGCATATTTTTTAATCTTTCCAGAAAACAGAAACCCCGTGGCTGGCACTGATGGAAATTTCCCAGTTAGATGCTACGTCTCCTAAGAAATCATTCGCTGTTAGGAAGCAAAATGCTGACATACTAGGTGCGGGAAGTAGAAGAGCTAAATGTAGTACACACACTACATACTCTTTATAGTAAGACAGTAATCTTCCCAAACATGTTGCCAGCTTTGTTTTTGTTCTTATTACACTCTGAAGTACCCGAGGTAATGGATAATGAACTGGCTTCTCAGTGGCAGCTAACAGGTCAGCCTGAAGTCTTGTTCATAGTCAGAATCCTTTTAATCTAGTCTTGATTAGGATCTGTTGGCATTTATCTAAAGAGAAATTATAAAGAAAATAGCTTTTGATAAGCTAATTACCAATGCCACCAGAAATGTTTCCCTGCTTTTGTCAGTGTTGAGAACAATCAAAACAAGAAAAAAGAAAAATCCTATTTTGTTATGGATAGATGATCACAACTTTTTCAATAATGTTTTGTTAAAATTTTCATTAAAAAAATACCTAAAACCCTAAATCAAAATTATTCTACTCTAGATGCAGACAAAAATAAGGACATTTCTTCAGACTACAACAAAAACCCCACCCTGATCAATTCTAGAGTTGATATATTGCTCAACAGCAGAATGGCCTAACTGGTAGCTTGGTTTATTCAGTCTAAACTATATAATACCACATAACCTTAGAAATGATAGGGAAGACAGATGGGAAAAAAAAAAAAAGTTAGGGAGCTGAATGCTCAAGAATATTTTGGTGCCTAGACCTGAAAATAATAGTGACCATTTGGACAGCAAAGACTGCACACTTCATAGACCAGTTTCAAGGAAGCAAACTGAAGAACTTAAATTACCTCCTACTGTATCTGCGTGACGTTAATCACTCGTTCCCATGAGCCAGTTTGACGTTACATATGAAAAGGATTCAAAACCCCAAATTCAGCAACAGTTAAGTTGGACCAGAATGTGTACACTGATATTGAAGAGAACAAAAATAATCTTAGGTAAACACAATCCAGAAGCATTTCATTACTATTAATTACTGTTTTGAATAAAGAACTCGCGATAACCCTTGGCAACAGTTATTTTTGAAGTTATAGTACTGGTTTAATTTCTGCCCTGGTCCAATCTAATCTTTGACTCAGGCTCTATTTCAGTGCTGGTGCTTAAGAGTTTGATAGTTGTCATGAAAACCCCTATAATTTAGATTTTATGAAAGACATCTCTGGGCTGATGGACAATTCCTGCCTTTAATCCAAAGCTGATGGGAAGCAACTAGGCTGAAATGGCTGGAAAACCATCTTCACTTTTAAGTTAGCTTGTCTCATCTCCAGGTCTTCAACATTCATGCAGAAGCACAGAGAAAATATCATGCATCTTTATCAGAACAGAAATTGATTCATGTTTGAATTCCAAACTCCAGCCACCGGGCTTTACAATGCTGTTTCTAAAGCTGCTTCCCATACAGAGATTTGAAGACCTTGTATTCTTACCTGACTGTCTGTGGAGATTAATTAAAAATACCCCTAAAAAAAGTCTTCCTATAATTCTGTTTATTGAAATATGTTTGAATTTGAATTTTCCACAACAGGTTTCTAATACCTAGTTTTTCCCAGTAATAAAACTAAAATATTGCAGGCTAAAAATAAACACCCAGAATACCTTCTTAAAAACCCTTGCTTTGAGAGTGTGAGCTGGGAACCATCAAAGCTGATGTCAATTAGTTACTTCTCTTTTATCCATTTGGATGAATTGGGGGGTTGTGTTTTTTCAAATTTCTTAGCCAATGAATTGTGCAGCACCAATCAAATGGTAAGAGGAATTAAAAATGCATTACGTCTGTGAAGTTACTCTTACAAGTGCGGATGAGAATACTGATAGTTTTAAAGAATATCAAATTAGACCAGATACACTTTCCATTAAGCTACACTGATTAGCATATCTAAGTCCATACTGGCAAAACAATCTCTGCAGCACAATGAACGATGTTATTCCCAAACTAAGCAGAAACTTTGGGATGTACTGATAGTGAAATGCCAAAGGAAAAGAAAACATGAAAAGAGAAGCATAAGAAATACTTTAACACTAAAAGCAGATCTACATCTTGTAAGGGGGATTTTTGTCTGTTCTGACAGTAACCATGACCCTCATTCTTGTTATGCTACATGTGCAAACACACTGATAAAGTATACTCACAATACTGCTCCAATACTGGCCTTTAAGACTGGGATTGGCAGTTTTTCATGCACAATAGCCTAGGCTGAGTCTCAGCAATCAAGCACAAGTCACTTTTTTATTAAAAGGACTGTAAAGTAGCAATTTGCAACTTTCTGCAAATTATAAAGACCCACCATAAACTTGGTTCTGCTTCATCACAAACACTATCTTAAATGCTAGCAGGCAGCCACATCTTGGTGGCTGCCATCAGTTTTAACCATTGTACCATTGTGTCTGAGGGAGCTAGTATAAGGAAGTTGTAAAACAATTAGTGAATGGGTTGCTAATAATGCCCTAACACAGATATCTCTCTCATTCAGACACACAAATCTATGCACAATGGTCCAGCAATCATACTTTGTTTAGTGCAGGGTGAAAGGACTTTCCTGGGCAAACAAGGAGTTAATTATTGATCAGCAGCGAACACATCGTTCTGAAGTGGGTAAAATGCAGAGGAGGCATTTACCCAATCTGCTAGGAACTGAAGTCTCCAGACGAATGTCTTCACTTCTGCAAGAAGGCGCTAAAGCCAATCAAGGTTTATCTGTGAAATGGCTTATTTTAGAAGTAGATGTATTATGTCAAAAACCTCATGAGCAGGCAAAAAGAAGAGATGGCAGAGAAACTTGGGCTTTCTTTCAGAAAACAACTTATTCAAAATGAACATGTATATGTGTTTTGAAGTTGATGGCAGCTCATTTAAGAGCTCGTTCTGCAGAACTGTTACAGGAGGGCAGGCTGTGTTACTTGTGTGGTCCTACACATTAGAAGGCAGTAAGAATGTAGAACAGCATTTCAGACTGCTATAGTGCTAAAGGCTTCAGAACATAAATAATCATGTTCATTTAAACAAACACATTCATGTGTTTTAAACCTTTATTTTTCCTTCGGAGAAAGGCAAGCATCCTTGATTAGAACTGGGTGCTTCTCCAGTCATTCTGTTGCCAAAACACATTTAACAGGGTCCAAAACTATTTGCACAGAAATGATGAATTCAATAAACTGCTTAAGAGAAAAAGCAGTATGTGAAATTTCTAAGTGTTGCTTTAATAAATTTGTCCAAGTCTTTTGGTTTGAAAAATAATTAAAAAAAATCATTTTAAGGAACAAGAAGAGAGAATAGAGTAGCTTCCTCTCTTTAAAAGCTACATTGATAACTTTCGGCTCAAAATTTTCAACTAACCCAAAATAAGCCCTTTTTTTTTTTTTCCTTATGTTTCAGTTTTGCCAGAAAATTTTCAGTTTGGCTCCACAAAGAATTTTACTCCTACTCTAAATAATGTTTGTGTTCTCTGTGTTTGTTTGTCTTCTTTACAAAGAAGAGATTTCTTTATTTGCCCAGGGTTACAGCTGATATGCTAAATCAGACCAGCTGCCCTCAGGATATGCCAGTCTAGAAGCATATTCAATTTAGCTTTCTTTGAGTAGAGAATAAAAGTAACAGTATCAGTGCCCACAACACAATGTTAACCAGCTGGTACAGGACTGAAGAGATGCAGCTAGGAAGATGTGAATCTTTTTATCATAAATCCTTGTTGGAACTGAAAGTGGATGATCAAAAAAAAACAAAAGAGAAAAAGAGAGCCTCTCAACAAGTTGTATACACACCTACTTCTGACAAGAGAAAGGATACTTTGGATGAATTAACTCTCTCTTCTTTCATATGGTTGCATTTTCTCCATCCAGGTTTTTTTTTGTTTGTTGGTTGGTTTCTGACTTGGAATAATTCTTATGAGTTACTAGCAGAGAAGGTTATTTTCCAATAGGCAAGCAGACAAGTATGTTTTAGGAAGAAACATCAAATCAGTAAGCTTCTAGCACAGTAAGATATATCTGTCCATATGGACTTTACAACACTCAAATTCAAGGCATTCTAGTTCTCTAGAAATAGATCAGGCCATTTCTTAGCAAGCTGATTAAACAAATTCCACTTTCCCACACCTAAAAATGCAGCCAGAGAAGGACAAAGATGAAATTGCCCTCACTCTTTAGTGCTATTTCCACCCTTCATTATTTAATTTAGGCTTTTGATTAGAGTTTTAGAAGACTAAATACAGAAGTGCACTTCCCATGTATTGCTTGGAATCCTGCTTTTTTTTTAAATACAAAAAAAGTTGCTTCCAAAAGTATTTCAGGTAAATTGAGGACTAGGAACCTTCAGTTTGACAACAGACCTTGTATGGCCATTATTTTAAAACTCTGTAAGGTTATTCCCTTTGCATCATAACCCATTCCCTGGGTATAACTTTGGTTCAGAATCAGTGGAATCAAAATTTCACCCACCTCTTTGCTGCTTGCAAGCTAGAATGTAACCAATCTCCAAGACGAAGAGATAGAGATCTAGAAGGCAAGAGCCACAAGAAGTGTAAGATGTGCAGCAGGAAAGGGACTCCAGCAGAGCAGAACTTCTCAGGAGCTATTTTGATGGAGGCAAAAATTCAGACAATTAATGCTCATGGAGGATTTGCTGCGAGCTGTAACTGAGGTTACTATGCTTGCATATGTTTACAGCACTTCCTACAGCAGCAATCTTCTCTTCTAACAGGAATTTTTAATACTAGACCCAAACAAATGAAACATATCAATGGACAGTATAATCGTTGCAAGTGTACCCAGGTCAAATGTGTTTGCTCAGGTACAGTCACTTTTATATCCATCCAAGCAGAGCACCACCTGTAGTCATCAAGCACCAGGTTTTGTGATGCTAGGTGTTTCTGTGCTATAAATGCTGCAAGACATCAAATATTATGGTGCTGATGGAAACTGTTGGCAAGTTCTCTTCAGTTGTTACTGCTCTGTTTTTCTGGTATGGTCAGAGAAAAAGGCTTTTTTTTTTTTAAATTCACACCAGTCACTTCTGTCTTCAGCCTGACAAAGAACATGTTACCGTAACCTATTGTAAAGCAGTGAAATACTAATTCACCTTCCAAAAGGAGAATAGACACCTTCTAGTGATAAGGATGTTTTGAAAGATTGTAACAGAGCAAAGAGGAAAGAAAAAAAAAAAACAACAAAAAACAACAAAACCCACAACAAACCACCAAAATATCCAGCAGCAATGTGTTTTAAGTCATACTCGCTCTTTGCTATTGGGCGGGTGGAAGACAGCCACTTCCTTTGTTACCAAAAAACCCCAAACATCTTTGAAATACGTCTGACAGGGAAAATCCTACAGTGTGACTCAGTGGGTGTGGTTGAGTTTTAACATTTTTCAGCTTGCATTATTCTTCACTTACACAGACGTTGCTTAAGATACTGTCCAAGAAAGAGGAAGCGAAGACAGATATCAAAAGAGGAAAGCCAATTTAAGCATGGTACACAGAACTTGATTACATGCTCTCATATAAGTAACAGCATGTTACAAACAACAGCCAAGACAGGGACCAACCTTCCTACCCAATAGTAAATTTAGTCTGTTGCAGACACACAACTTCAGATTATCTGCTAGAATTTAAACTGGATGTTTGGGAGACTAAGATGCTGTCCTGAAGCCTAAGCAGAGTTTAAGTGAACCATATATATATAAGTAAAATGGTCCTTTTCTTACATTTTCATTAATGAAAATCTTTTATTTTACAGGGCAGAAAGTGGTTGCTAAAGCCTGGATGCATCTGCAATATTTGAATTTATAAACATCCCCACATATATTTACCCCCCAAAAAGGAAACCATGCTATTAGACTAACAGTTAGTGTAGGTGAGGCAAAGTAGTAATCTAAGTTGAACCTTCCTCTACCCTAGCAATCTTCTCACTGTAGCCCCAAGCTGTAATTTTGTCAATAAGGCTTTTCTTGCCTTTATTACAATATGAACAGAATACATACAAATATTCCTCCTTTGTCTCAAAAAAATTATCTCTCGAAACACTATTTTTATTTAAGTGTTAATCTAAATCACCTTTCAAAGATCATTTAGAGCTATTTTAGTTTAAGATGCAGTAAAACTTTCCTAACAAGATGATCACTTATTTCAGCTTTCAAAATCCTCCACCAGCTAGAGGAAACACAACCATTCATAACAGGGTAAAAACCACAGAACTCTCAAAAGAATTTAAATGGAAAGGGGGGGGAAAAAAAAAAAAAAAGACATTTTCAGGGATCAGCAATGAAGCCAAAAGCATTAGGCTTCTACTAGGAAAGTAGATTTTAGCTTCTAATATAGACAAAAATATTTTTTTTAATATCTCCAATGATGAAGACTTCAAATCTTTTAATCACCAGTTACAATTCAGAAATAATGGTCTTGTGTACAGGATGGTTCATATACCTCAAATAGTCATATACCTCAAAATAGTCTTCTGTTGAAAGAAAATTGAAGGAATAATGGAGAAAAAAAATCCCACCTCTTAGTGCAGTGTCTGTATAGGAATGAAAGTTATTTATTTATAATACACACAAAGATTTTTATTAAAAAGGCTGGTAATGGAACATTTTATTTTAATGCATCAAGTTGATAAAAGGTTAGTTACAGAAATTGTGTATATTGTATAATTCACATGGATGGGTTATTTAAAAAAAGATTTGATAATTAAAGGAGGACATTCTCTTATTGTAGTTACATCGTAAAGTGTCTTGTGTAGTCATATTCTATCGTTGGAATGACCGCCTGTACAAATTTCAAGAAAATAAGAAGGTACCTGAGGTTCTTGTTAAGGAAAATGTACCATAGCTAGAAAACCTGTGAAAAGAATCAGAAGTCACATTCAGTGGTTTGCTTCTATTTCTTGTTAACAAAAAAAAAAAACATCTAGCAATTATACAGTTACAGACTGAGAAATTCATACAGCAGAACTCTGGTGATGACAGTTGATGCTTGCCCAAACATACAGACTTTCTTGGTTTAAAGTTAAAGCAGGGAATCAGGAATTCTTTTCAGTAAATCTTACAAGCACCACAGAAATATTTACAATCCCATTTACATAGTATTTATTATGAACCAATGTCAAAATGAATTGCACCTAGTGAGGCTAATCTCTGGCTACCTTCCTGTAGCTGCAGGAAAAGCAGGGTCCTCCTCAGTGTTTCAGTGGCTCAGAAAAAGAAACAGGTTCCAGTTCTAAACCATCCTTTGACAGAGCTCTTTCCTGTTGATGAGGGAAATGAGAGATGAGCTTTGCTAAGCTGAGAAGTCTGCCTTTGCAGAGGAGACCTTGCTCATCTCCCTTGTGTATACGGCCTTCAAATGCATATTGGACTTGAATCTGCAGTCTGGAGCATATTGGATAATTATAAACTGAAGTGTCTGTCCACCTGGGCCTGAGGCAGACAGTAAACTGAAAAGTTAAATCACTACTTTCAACTGACAATTAAGTTACGCTGGTACTGGATAAAAGTAAACCCTACTGTTTTGGCATGTCAGTCTCACAGACCATTTCCTGACATTCAAACTCATATCTACTCCTTCACACCCCTACAAGGGCTCAGTTGCATCCCTTCAATCCTACCTACTTCCCCCATTGCTCCTGACACCTTCCCCACTCCCAATGCACAAAGAAGCTCATCCCAGAGCTCTAGGAGTGCTATCACAAACAGCTCTCTACTGCTTTCACACACAAGTGCATTTCGTTTTAGGAACCTTGACATAGCAGCTCCTTACACTGCAAAATATCACAGGATGTCAGGAGTTGGAGGGGACCCTGGAGATCTTTGAGTCCAACCCCCCTGACAGAGCAGGGCCATACAATCTAGCACAGGTCACAAAGGAACGCGGTCAGGCAGGTCTTGAAAATCTCCAGAGCATATCTCTAAGAATCATTCTAAGATATCCAAAATAATCTCCAGAGCATTATCTCTAAGAATACCATGTAGTAGTAAGAAGGATACATGTGAACTCCAAGTTCTCCACCACCTTCTGCAACAGTCTCAATTATTTTCTTCATGACTTCTGCATGCCTGAAACACAGATCAGAAACAGTGAAAGTATTTTAAGAAAGAAGTAACTCCCTCTTCATCTCAAAAAGATTTGGTTTTGTGCAAATTAAATAGCTGTGGACTGTTTACTTCAGAACAGGCAAAAGGAAATTTTCAGTCTACTGAGGAAAAACCTCTCAACAGATAACAATGTCAGTGCTGTTATGAATGTAACATTATGGGCCACCTCCTTACGTTCACAAGGAAAGAAAAAAATGTTCTATGCTACGATGTAGACTTGAGTGTCATAATGAGAGTGACTAAATACTGCTTGCCACTAATTTTTAATTGCTGAATGCCAGAGAAGCCCCCAGAAGGTAACCCTCACAAGAAGCAAGCCACCAGAAGTTCCCAGACGACCCCTGAAAAAGATACTTAGAAATTGCTGCAACTTTCTCAGATGCACTTTTAAATTTTTAGAACTTAAGAGGTATGCAACACTTAATTCATAGTTGCCTAGAAAATTCAGGCTAAACCAACCCTGCATAAATCCAGAACTGTTGCTCTGGGACTGATTTGATGGTATGGAAACTCTCTGGTGGTACCTTGGGCTTTATGGCAGATCAACGGTTTCTAAGGCAGATCCCCTCCCACGGCTCTCTTAACGTAAAGCACTACAGGGAAGGACAGACGTTTCCTCAGGTCACTGTGTTTTGACATTAAGTCATCAGTGACACACCAGACCTACTATGAACCACAGAAACATTTGCATACAGAGCTGATCCAGGGAATATAATACTGAACCACAGAATTAGTAAGGATGGAAAAAGACTGGTCATCATCTACTCCAATGCTCCTTGTTCAACCTGCAGTAAAGTACAACAGATTGCTCAGGACCTTGTCTGCTCTGGTTTTGAATATCTCCAATGATGAAGACTTCAAATCTTTTAATCACCAGTTACAATTCAGAAGTAATGGTCTTGTGTACAGGATGGTTCATATACCTCAATCTAGGGGATGAAGAACATGTCAAATCAGAGAACTACTGTATGGTTAATTGATGTTTTATTTAAAAACATCCTTCCAGGATGTGTTAAACTCATCTTACTTATATATATACTTCATCTTTGGTTTAAATTCATGATTCTGTACGCAAACTTTATCAGTGCCATCACACAGGGCTATGGACATCCACCTGCACAACACTGCAAGCTACTCAACAGCAGTAGGGTAAAGCACCTATCCTAAAACAACTAATGTGCCTACTGAGAACAAAGAATGGTTAAGCAGAGTCTGCATAACCTTCTGACCATGCTTTGATACCATTATGCAAATCTCAATAGATAGCCAGTAAATGGCATTCGGTAGTTACCTCCAACGTTAATCATGCTGCCAGTGACTGCAAACATTAGGAAGGAAGCTGTTGCAAAGTTACCAAGACACACTGTAAACAGGAACATGCAAGTCTGGGGAAAACTAAAGGTCAGCATTTGCCATTTGCTGTGCTGTTGATCTCTGCAAATAAGCTAACCCTCACAGCTGATTCCAGTTCTGGATCCTCATGATGCCCCCGCAGAACACACATCACATCAGGTGCTAAGGCCAGTTGCTTCTCTGGAATCACATCAAGTCCAACCATTAACCCAGCACTGCCAGGTCACCACTAAACCATGTCCCTAAGCACCACTTCCACACAGCTTTTAAATGCCTCTAGGGATGGTGACTCCACCACTATATAGGAACTCGGGCACTGCCAAAACTTGAAGTTTTGACCTCATCCATAATGTACTGCCACAGAATATGGGTTACTCTACATCTTATAGAAGTCTCTAACATATTGGCTCAACATCATCATCATGACATTTGTTCTTTTCTGTTTTCTATGGACTAGTTAGATACCCAGAATTCCATAATGGGCACAATATTGGTCATTCTTGCATTCCGTTCATACAGTTACTCATGAAAAGTTTTACAGGTACTTTGCAAACTTCCAAAAGTTTGTTTCCTGTTTCAAGTTTCCTTCTACAGGAAAACTGATGAATTAATATGAAGTATGTATACCACCCCAACTGAAAAAAAATTAGATAACTTTGGAAGAAATGTAATCTAAAATATCCTGCTGTCTAGAAATCTTTTTTTTTTTTTACTGCTGAATAAAAGTTCTCCAGAAATAACTCAACTCCAGATGACTAAATATACTACAGGCTCAACAATGCTCATTCCAGGACCTGTTTGTAGAACACCTGAGCAATCTAGATCAGACATTTAAAACATCTGCTAAAAATCACTTCATTTACTTTTCAGTATACCATACATTAAGACACTAAAAGTTAAGTTGAAATAAGCTGATTTCTTAGATTAATTACAGATGACCGTTTATGGTCTCATCAGGAATGTTCGCTATCCAGCTGAAGAACTCCCCACCTGCTTTTTAATTGACCAAAGTGGTCAGTCAAAATGTTAACAACTTCACACTGGAATTCAGCACAGCTGACATACTGACATTATCTATCAGCTGAAAGGGAAATATACTCCATCAGAGAGTAAAAGTGAAAAAAATAGAAGCATTCCTGACACATGAGGAAAACAACCCAGTACTAGTAATGATTAATTTCAGCTGCCAGGCCCATCTCTCACCCACCTCGACTTCCGGTCTAGTGGACAATGGCTATAAGCTTCCATAAGAGAGTAAATTGCACAACTCCTTAGGAGAGTGTACACACAAGAAAACCCAATCAATTCAATTCAGTGTCTGTAACTGCTCAGACACAATGGGACCGGTGTGGAAAAATACACAATGTCAACATTAGGAGAAATGTTCAGAACCCAAAACAGTCAGTCAGTTAACCTGAAGATCTGCAATTCACTTATCCTTGCAGTTGCCTCTTGCCACTTCCCTGGGGATACTGAAAAGTACATAAAGAGTTCAGAAGCCTATCATCTTTTACCCTGAAATACAGAATTAGTGCAAACAATTCAGATGTAACTGTACGTGTGTTATTAGTTCGATAGTCCCTTCATAACGCTCATCTAAAAGAAGTTGAGCATTGTGATTAAACCAGTTTGCAGCAATTAAAGAGGAAGTTGACTATGTTCCTCCCAATACCATAAAAAATGCTGACAAGGAATACAATGTACAGCAGAGCTGCAAGATGAACAGTTTCAACTAACTACTCAAAATAGAAGCAAATCTCAAGCAGCTGACAGCGGCACCTGACGGCTGTTTCTTTCCTTTCTCTGACGCACCACATAAAGATAAATACATCACAAGAAGCAGACAGTTAAGTTTAGGACCATCCAAATATCCTACATTACACAATTCTTTAACATGCAGGGAAGCAGCATCAGCAGAGCTAGCTAAACACTCGTACTTCCTAGCTAAATTAAGAACAAAGTAGCTTTTTTGTCTATTATTTCTCACCTCAGAAGCCCAGACCTTCTTAGCTGTTAGCCTCACCAATTTAAGAAAATATAATGGAGAGTAACAGAACATACTTCAAAACTCTATTTCAGATGAGTGTGAAGAAAGAGGCTAACAATGTAAGATGACATTTTCAAACCTTTCTGATGTTAAGCAGTTGCTGATCAACTAGATCACTTTTTGAGGACAAACTAGTTTCCTCCACATTTAAGACTACGAGCAAATCTGTCCCTGTTAATATCAATCATCTCTTTCATGCTAAAAAGACTAACTGCCATGATGCAAGCTATTTGAGCTTGAGATGTGTGGATTACATAAAGGCACTGGCAGTTCACTGATTTCAGAGGAAGAAGTGAGAACATGTACACAGAGCTCTCATCCACGAAGACTCTCAATCCAAATTCACAAACTAGCATTAAATTGGTCCTTTCTTTGCAAAGGTGTATGCAAAATTAAGCAAATTACACTGCAGCCACAGACAAGTATATAACCTACAGGTCTACCTAGTCACTGAGGGCTGTCAAGCCCAAATATCTGTCTGGCTTTTTCTTCTGAAAATGCCCTCCCAGCCTGCATCCATCAACAGGAGCTTCTTCCCCACCTATGCATTAGCAGGGCTTCCAGCTATCACTAAATTAAGGCTTGGCTTCAGGCTATTTTTCCTACTTTTTGAATACTAATAGTCTCCCTAGTCAGTCTGTTAAGCTGTCCTACAATCATCCCACCTGACCCTCCATCAAAAACACTTAATTGCACAAAAGGCTGCATCCATTTTTTCCATCTATAACCCTGCAGACAGCAAGCAGTAAGACAGCCAAAGTCACTAACAAAGTCACTAACAGGTTGATGTATTAAAGACTGGTATGTTCATATAAGGCACAAGAATACTTTATTGGATCAAGCAAAAGGTCCACCTCACCCTACTTAGAAAGGGTGTTTTGTGCTTGTGTTCAACAAATAATTCAGTGTAGCCATGAAAGGACCTCAATTTGTCAGTGCAAAATTTCAAGGAATTCTGGGGGAACAGAAGGCAGTTATTACATAAAGGGTTATTCCATGCTCAAATAGCTTTTTCTGCTCACAAAGTATACACTGTCATTTTACCTTCCCAAAAAAGCAGCAAATGGAAGTACTGGATAAATTTCATTTATAGACTTCTATTTGTCTGCAATCTTCTGGAGTTTGTAGGAAAGGGGAGGAGAAGCAAGTCGAGCAGAAATACACTTGCAGCAGTTAGCACTGGAATGAGATCAAAGAATTGCCAATATCTTCCTTTCATACTCCCACAGAAGATAACAGACCGCTATGGCAGTGAACTGTGAAAATACTGTCCAGATAACAAGACTAGTGAAGTGCCCTGTGTCTGCATGCTGAATCAGACTGGAAACAAAGACATACCTGCATGGATGAACTGAGCACATGGGAGGTGGAGGAAGATGAGGATGGTTTTCAATGGTCACTGTTTTCTTGACATGATCTTGACTAATATCTTCATACATATGCTCTACTGTTAAAGGCTGCCGTTGCTATACAGGAAGATGGAACACAAGAACAAAAGCATTGCTAACAAAGAAATGCTGAAAAGAAACAAAAGATTCTAACATCATTAACAGATGAAGCACCATAAATTATAACCATCTACTATACAAGTTCTGAAGGTACACTGAAAGGATCGACTGCATTAAAATCTATATGGCATAGAAATGGTACTACACAAATTTTTGGTTTTAATATACCAGGTGAATTGTGAAATCAATATATTTGATAATTATCTAGGTTCCCATCTAGGTATTTGAGCTGTAAGCCCTAACTGACTTTTAACTCAAGAAACTTAGCTATTAAATGGAAGAATGATTTATCTAATCCTCTCCCCACTGATGATTACTAAAACACTTCATCTGCTTACCTGACTTTTTACTGGATTACTAGCTCTACAGAGCTAACAGACTCACATGACAGAGCATGGTTTCCTCGCTTCCAAATGTGCTCATTTATCTAGTACCCTTTTCAGGGAAATGTTTCCTACTTCCTGCAAGTAACGCAAGTCCCGTTTTTGCAACCCTGACTAATGGTTTTCTCAACATTTTTTCTTTTAAATTTCTACCGTGACTAAGCAACAAAATAGTCTTGCTATTTGACACTGTGAGTCTAATTTCACAGAAGTGGGAAGGAAAACCAACATAGCTATACCTCATCATATCCAAATAACCACAGTCTTGGAGTTTGGTAATATTTGTCATAAGTGATGTAGAGGTCATAAGTTCTAGTCTGTAGAATAGCATCTTCCCCTCCAACATCAACTTTAGCTTTGTTAGCTTCTACAATCTGTCTTGTGTCAAGTGTTGCCTGGTTCAAGATAAAAGTGACAAAATTAGTGTAGTATTGTTTGAGTTCCCTCCTTTCTTATCCTAAGTAGTTACATAAAGCTGTAAAACCGAAACCAAGGTTCTTAAGCAAGCATTAAAAAACCACAGGCTTTTGGGGTTTGTTTTTACCTTTAAATTAGGAATATTAGTTTCTCTCCCACCAAGTGATTTTTGGTTTTACTTCTGGTAGCTTTTATTTTTAAAAAATAATCTGATTTCTTAAGAAAGCATGCAACTACATTGTCACATCTTCCTCTCTTCTTTTACCAAGAACTTTTGAAACCAACAGACAACTGCAATGAAATTCAGAAGGTGGAGATCTCAGTTTACACTGCTTCATGAAGAGCTTTGCAAAGTACCACAAATAGTGATGCTCTGTCTTTCCTCATGACACTGGTGCACCAGTATAATGTATTGAACCTAGAGGCCACATCCTTCATGTGTAAGCCTCAAGAACCCCTGTATTTTTTTACCTCTTGTGAATATAGTATTGTGTTAAACAGGATCAGCAAAAAAAGCAAAACTACTGTGATGAAAATCTTTGAGGACCTAGGAGTTAAGGTTACTGCAGTAGGTTGGCAGGAGACAAATCCATAGGAAACCAGACTCAGTAATCCCGCTACTCATAACAATCTTGTTATGTCGACCACTTGTTACCATTATTTTTACTTTGCTTCTGCGGTACTGGTGATAAGCATTGTAACAGACAAGACAGAGAACTGTTCACTCACATCATCTGTCTCCAATAGCCCACTTTCTTCATATTCTGAAAAGAAGACCCATAAGATTCTGTGTTCAGCTCGTAGCTAGTCATCACATTTCTCATTCATAAACAACTCTTTTAAAACAACCTACTTGTAGCTAAAGATGTTTTATTCAGGTAAACTTCCCAACCCCCAAAGCAGACTACACCTTTTTTAATATAAATTTGACCAAAACTACGCTAAACACTTGATAAGCAATCCCTAAGTGGTTTTAAGCAGAAAGATTGAGCTTAAGCATAGGTATGAAGCAGGAAGGAAGCTGTGCTAAATTCCTAATTTATACTTGCCTGGATCTGTTCTGTTACTCAAATTTATTTCCCAGTTACAAATGTTCATGCAGGTGTTGGCACACAAGTTAAACATGCATCAATAAAAGCATACAAAAGATGATAAAGAGCTTATTATATGCCTGCTGAATTCTTCAGCAAGCATTCCATGAAAGAGTAGTTTTCTTAGAATGTACTGTTTTAGTTAAAGGCCTGAAATAAAGCACGTCCCACACAATTTAAGGAAATACCTTCCATGTCTGCAGCTTCTCCTTCATCTTCCTCATCATCATCTTCACAAGATGCTGAACATTCTGGTATTTTTATATTATCCTTTAAAAGTTAAATTGAAAACACTGCTTTAAAGACTGCTGCCTATACAGCCTAACCTCCTCAGTAAATTTAAGCTATAAAACCAGTCAATACATACAGTGAATGAGAAAAATAATTTCTGCAATATTAAGGACTATACTGAACTCTAATTAATTAACCAATCTTAGTTTCAAAGCCCTAGTATGACAGTAAAAAGCCACTTAAAAGTTCTCCTTTCATTTCATAATTTGGAAGGATTTAATTCATAGGCAGAGAAGAATAAATGTGATGTTAAACAGTCCATAACTTTTTAAAGAAATACACCTATGTCAAATGAAAAGCAGTGGCTAAACCACCTATGTCAAATGAAAAGCAATGACTAAACAAGTGGGTTAAGATTTTGTATGTCCTAACCCACAGCCAACTGTGCAGCATTTATCTTAGAATCTCTCAAGCTGGAAGGGATCCATAAGGATGTTTTGAGTCCAACTTCCTGCTCCTTGCAGGGCTACCTAAATCATAATCTGTAACTGTTTTCAAAACACAGGAGTTCACATTTTGGCCTCGTTGAGAAAGCACAGTGCAGCAGAAATGGATACAGCACAAGCCAGGCGACTTTTTCTTTCGGGCATTTGAACCCAACAACCCCAGTGAAATTCAGAAGGGGGAGGTCTCAATTTACACAGATTTTGTGAAGACTAAGAGAATACTCCAAATATTGATTACAGTTAGAAACTGCTCTAAGCATCAGACAGCTGGTTTCCTCATTAAAGAAAACCCCCAAACATCAAAAGCAGCAAGAAACCAAGTTCTGAAAGTGCTTTGGCAAAGAGAAATTAGCAGAGAAAGAGGTCCTTCTGGATTGGACCTGTGGGCCAAGAAATGATGCACTGTACAATTTTTCTACAGAAAAAATAAGAGTACTACTTTCACCCTTATGTTACTGACTCATGAAAAATCAGCACTTTTACTGTGTTCAACAGTATCACTTGAAATACATGTACTTCACAGTTCATCATATCAATAGCATTTATAGTTGTTTACAATTGTGTAGTAGCATGTGGCAGCCCATTTTCTTTCTCCCTAACTTTTAGAATCCAGGCCTTTGTGCTTGGATGGTTTAAACTCTCATAGCACACAGACAGAACTTTACTTTAACAACTAACTCATCTTTAAAAGCATTTTGTGTTTCTGTGACATTCCCCACATTTCTTAAACATATTAGCTGATACATTTCTATTTCAGGTACTTCCAACTGCTCTCAGTTTCCTGAGGACTTATATTTCAGATGTAGCTCCTATTGCAGAGTGACTTTTGGGAAACATGCAGAAACTGATTACCTTAAGACATACACATTTGAACTGTTTTAATACTTCTGAACTTGAGGGCATAAGCCTATCAAACAGGACCAAATGCATTAAAACTTTGCTTAAAAAGTTAAAAGATTACAAAGAAACACTTTAAAACCCTATGTCATTTTTCCATATAAAAATTTCTTTACACTGGATCTCCAAACAGTTTCTTGAGACACACAGGTGTGTTATTACTGATTTAGTACTAGACTGCTGCAGGTAAGACTTACATTACCTTCAGGGCCTGTAGTAATGCAAGAGGAGTGTTTAGAAACAAGTACCTTACTGTCTAGTGTAATCTCCTTAACTGCTTCTGTTGCACCCACTATACCTGTTAATTGAACGAGAAGGTTGTGTTAAAAAAGGTTTCTTTAGGATAGAAAGATGTTGCAAAGACTTTAGAAAGCAGCGTGTGATCTTTCCAAGTTGTATCTCACAGCAATTTTGATATTTGAAGGGCTGTTAATTTGGTATTGGTAGCATGCTTGGTGCTGGACTTCCATAAACAAACCATATCAGTAACGTGTAGCACAACAGCACAGCTCTTGTACATCATACAAATTGATGGAAAACTGCAAAGTAATTAAAATTTTTATTTTAAAGGGTTTTTTTTGCATAAATTGAGTTCAGAAGAGGCATTCATATCACAATAATGGAAGTCAATTTCATAAGCAAGGCATGTATTTCTGAGCATGTTGAAAGCAAGGTCTTCATGACAAAGCATAATGTAAGCCGAACACTCAGCACTTTTAGCTGAGAGGAAGTGGGGCTAGAAAACCATCCCAAACCACAGTAGTATCAAGTCTTGAGTTCCTCCCCATTAGCCTTCTAGTTTTACTGCAGCTCTCTTCCAGTACTCTTTGGGATACAGAAGATTCTGCTTTGACACAGTACATTTATCTAACTCTTCAGCTGAAGTTACATCATTATGGAGAATGAACCTGGAATCAAGTAACTTCCTCATCAAAACCAACTGTTTAAATAAAAGGAATGCCTGTTGGATGCTGCTTGGAAACAATGCATTTCTAGTGGCTGTGTGATCATTTACAGATGTTTTCCTGCAGAAAAAGTGGTGTTATAAAGGACAGCTATACAAATAGATGGAAATGGATTATTTTATCTCCTTTGGCAGTGTTTGGAGACCCAGCCAGATCTAGTCGGAGCATTACAGTTGTGCTACCACAGCATGGCACACAAACCAGTGAACCCTAAAAAGAAAAACTTGGCAGAAGAGTTGTCTATCCACAGCAGGGATGGAGAATACATCCTTAATGTATCCTTAACAAAGCTATGCCAAACAATTTATTTTTGTGTGGGGTGTCTAGTTAAGAACTGTGATACATTTAAGAATTGCCAGTGACAAAAATTTTACTTCTACAGAAACAAAAGACATTTTCTTCTACTGTTCTTCTCCCCAGTCTGGCTGAACTATTTAGAGAACTTTTCACATTAGAGCAAAAAATTTGCACCAAAGAAAGTAAAAAACCAAATGAAGTACCTTCTAAGTTTGGAAATGGTAGAGAAAACATCATTGAATGACATATTAACTAGTGATAGAAAGGACAAGAAATACTAAAACAAATACAATTGCCAGTTCTTAGAAAAGAACAGACACAGTGTAAAAAAGAATCATCTCTGTACTTAACAGCATTTTCTTTCCTTTTAGTGCCCCCACCCCTGCTTCCCCCAGTGACCTCAGCCACTAAGATAATAGCTACTTCCTAGTGATTCTTCCTTTGAGCTCAGTCCAACAACTGAACAGAACAGGAAACAATATGAAATAACAAGTCAGCTGGGGACATCACCAAGATAAAGAACTCAATATGCTTCACATGCAATCTTACCAAAAAAAGAGAAGAGATAACCTTCAAGCAAGTAATTTAAACAAGCATTTTCTTCACAGGATCTCCTCCTACTAAGGAAAGAGCCCTTACGCAGCTGATTTTTTGAAGTAGCTTCCTAGAACTTCAATAAGAGAATATTTAAATAATTTATTGCCAACGCCTCTAAAGAGTAGCCTGTTTGAGGCATATATAGCTATACAGTAAAAACACCTGAGCAGGCATGTATCAAGCAAGCAGATAGCTGGCAATGTAACTTCTTTCATATTAGATACCAATATGCAGCCATCTAAACATAAGAAAGATTTTACTTTCTAAGAGTGGAAACTGAAAATTTTTCAGACTGCTAAATGAAAGTCTGAAATGAGACTCAAAGTATTCAAAATACCTGCATTGTGAAAAGTGTCTACCCATCCCCCATCACCATCATCTTCTTCTATAATTGCTTCCTGCTCATCTGAATACTCCATCTGCTTACACCTTTTGTAACACGGCACTGTAAAGAAATTGCAAGACCAAATGAATACAGTCATTCCTATGTAAAAACAGACTGGAGCAAGAAATTCTCCTAACAAGGCCTTATGAAATGTGGTGGTCTCCCATATATCCTTTAAGGAATCTTAAAGCTCTACTTCAAACGCAAAAGCAGGAACTTAGTGTTCATGTGCCATACCAGATTTTTTCACTTCACATACTCTACAACACTTGGAGTGGCCTTAGAAGTTCATTCTTCTGTTACCCATTAGAGCACTTTGACCCAAACTCTTAAAGATTAGCAAAGAATTATTTTTTCATTTGCTAACAACTGGGGACAATCTGTTAGTTTTCTTCACATTGCTAGGTAACTTTTAGTTTCAGTATAACTTTGCCTGGATTAGCATCTGTTTGCCAAACTGGTTTGTCTTTACAGTTCTGCTAAAAGTTTGGATCAGCTATTTATGTAATGTGCTAGGTATGTTTAATTACAAATTAACATTAGAAATTTCAGAAGAGGTTAGAATTAATGTGTTATTTAGAATAACTTCAGTCATGTGCATTGCAGAGCCATTCAAGTACAAATTTGTACAGTTTTCAGAACATACTCAAGAAAGATTGTGGACCTGATTAAGGCAAACCATCTTCCAACATCATAAAAAAGGACTATGTAAAAAATGCTCCTTTTCTACTGCTATGAAGAAAAAAAACAACTAAAAACACCTGCTCCATGAAGTGCAGAATTTGTAAATTGCCCTTAAATTTTCAGAAAGGCAGAAGAGGGATGTGAAAGTCACAGTGAAGAGTTTTCCAAGGACTTCCAAAAACAGGTCTGTAAAGATGGCTCCAGGTCCCACCCATAGCCCATGACTTTTACTCAGGTGGTAGACCAATGTGTCACCATCAGCAGGAAACACATTATTTTGAAATATGATCTAGAAGGCTCGTAGCCATGAGGGACCCTAGAACTGGGGAGTAAAGAGAAACAAAGAAGAAGCCGGACAGAGAAAGTCTGTCCAACAATACCATAAGCAAGACTCCAAAAGCCAGCAAGTGAAATCAAAGTATAAAATACAACCCACTGCAGGTAAAAATCTCATCAGGATGTTCTTAGTACTAAATGTTCACCTAATGGCATTATCTTTGACACACTTTGATACAAGACCTTTTGAGGAAATGATTTCCCTATGGTGATGCCAACATGTGAGCCTTCTTATTAATTAAAAAGCCACCACAAGTATTATATATACATAACTATGAAGCTGATCAAAATTTTATTTTATATTTTATTTTATATTACTGGTATTGACAGCAACATTAATTACACATCTGAACTAGAATAATCAGTGTCACCATGAAAGACATTTCAGAACACTTCATTAGCCTGAGTTCTCCAAAAGAAAGAGGAAAATAAACCTATTTTCCTTGTAGACACCAAATATGAATTGAAGGACAGGAGAAAGAAAAGAGACAAGGAAGTTTATGGTGTTCAAGCTTCATTTCCACTTCATCATGGCAAGCTCTATTACTAGTATAAAGCCCTGTTAACAACTGGTCTAAGGAAAATATTTTAAATGTGCAGGAAAAGCTCATTTTAATATTGCAAAGCCAAAGCATTCAAAGCGTAAAGAGACCTGCTTCCCCGTCAATACAGACGATCAGCAGAGTTGATAGCACAGTCAACCATGCTATCAGTCCTAAGAACACTTATATTTAAACTTCAGCCTTACCATTTTTTGTTACCAAAAACTGTTTGTCTGTTGGCAGATAAGCCTTGACTTTTAGTTCTTCTCCTGAAGCCCTGTAAAATGAAGTGCACCATAAAAGGTTGAGGATTTGATTATCTGCAAACAAAAGAACCCTTCTATTTTTAGTGTACATCAGGAACATTCTATATATTCCTCTTGATCTATTCTCAGAATCTGTTTTCTATGACTTTACCCTTCCCTTTACAAAGGCATTCATACAAGTGTGGGGTCAAAAAGCTTGGCCACCCCTAAACTAATGAGTCTTGGATGAAAACTGCTTTCTGCTTCAAAAACTACTTTCAGTTTGAAATGGCCAAGTAAAGACAGGTTGACAAAACAATCCAGTTGATATGAAATTTTCTAGGATCAGGAACAACATAGTTCCAAATGTCTGAAGAAAGCAATTTCAGAAAAAAGTAAGAAACAGAACTCTTACAAATGTAAAGCCTGCCAGTAGTCACTAGAGCTCAGAGAATCTTTGTCAAGTTCACAGTACTCAAGCACTTGCTTTCACCTTCAGTGTTTTTTTGTTTGAAGTAAGAGTAACCTTCTAAATAGCCTGTTCCAAACTGCTGATACATAGGCTAGACTCGACATCATACTTTCTCTGAGGGAGACAGTAAACAGGTAAGAAACAATGATTGAGACACAATTCCTCCTTCAGCAATTCATGACCCAGTATAGAGCCAAGACTTTTGATGATACCAACTGCACAGACAATGTCCATCCTGGCACTCATGAGCTTTAGAATGCAAGACTCCAGTAAAACATGAAGAAGCACCTTATTTGCACCCTTATGGTACATGGAAGATAAGGGATTTCCAAGGGCAACCACTGTATGAAGTAATCTGATGATGGCCAACTTAAACATATTTAATTAACAAATGCCTGTCTAAAATATACCAGTTACAAGTACTTTCTAGCAATTCCAGTTGCATGAGGCCTTTACTTTTTCAATCACCAAGCATCCAGACAAGCTCAGGGAGACATGCTGCTTCTGTAGCTAAACACTGAAAGCATTTACTGTATGTACCTCAAACACCACCCCTGCAAACATATCCTCATCTCAACTGCTGCTGCACAGAGCAATAAATAAGTCCTGTCTGACTTAAAGACAGCTTAATCATAAAACCAGCATAAGTTCTACTGGAAGAGTTCATGTGATGTTCCAAAATGAGAAAACTGTGTAGCTGCATCAAATGTAATAAAGTAGATATGGATGGTAGCTTTACAGAATTCTTTTGACTTTACTTACCATTGCCAAGTAGGACAGTGGTGAACTAAGTGATCTCCAGCTGCAACAAACTTGAGGCAGGAAAAAAAGTACCATTAAATATGGCATAAGGATACAATCTCCATTTTTTTCCTGAATATTAATATTTCAGTTGCACATTCCTTTGATAGATTAACTATGTAACTAATAACTGTTCATATCAGTTTGATGCTTTACTTTTAACTCTATTTCTCAGCTAACTATGAAAACCTAGACTAAAATGACTTCACCTGAAGGAAATGCATACTAAGCACAACAGCAAATTCAGAAAAGTTTAAAAAGCTGTGGTATTACCCACCAGTTTTGTAACAAGCAAAAAAGTTTCTACACAGTAGTATCGTTTACTTTGTGATTTACCGTTTTTACTTCCTATTTCTCAAGCAATAATGCTATTTCATAACTGAATCAGTATTACAAAAGTTGCAAATGATCAATTTTAGGACAACATTTTGATTCTGTTCCTGGAAAGAATGATTTTTAAGATTTTCCTGTACTTTCATATAAAATTAAAACAGGTGTTATTTCTGAGTTATTAGCTAGCAAGAACTCATGATAGGCAAGGATATGTTGGAATTAAAGTACACAGATATATGAAAAGAGGGAGGAGGTGTTGAGTTTGATTAATGAGTCATCTTTGTTAATTGCTTCATCTCTAGAGGCAAGCCACAGGAACCCCACAAAGTCTATAAACCAGTCTAGGTCTCAGAGGAAAATACAGCTGAATTGAGATTCATTACCCAAGAAATCCAAGCTTGTTCTAAGACAACAGTAAAGAATTGAAAGCCATTGATAATGATGCTAGGACGTTATTTTCAAATCATTACTATGTAAAGAGCAATATCAGGGAAGAAGGAAGACTATCAAAAGCGACAATCCACAGATCCATGCTCCAGGCTCATCTAAATTTAACAAAAAAAAAATTATTCTTGTTCTGTAATTGTTTCTCTTGACTACTGCTTTGAAGGATCAAATTGATTCATCCAATCAGCATCTAATTTTATACAGAGAAGGGTGTTTAAATGCTGCAAACTGTTTAATGTAACTGTGTGGGTCTTGCTATATTCTACACAAAGTACCTTTCCTTTCAATACTATTGCAAAGTTTTCTCCATAGATCAAGAAGGAACTAAGCATTAGTACAACAATTATCTACACTTTGTTATATTTCTTTTCTATAAAATATGAATTATATTACATAAAAATGTATTTATAAAATACTTAAACATTTAAATGTTTAAGTTTATGAAATACTTAAACACACACACAAAGATGTATGATTGTCGGAACACCATTGTTGCTAAACTTGTTTCTCTGAACAGTACTTTTCTGGACTGTAGAAAGCACAAGTACTTGCTTACCATGCAATATATCAGAAAAATGCTCAGTACCAACATTAGGAAAAATAATTCTCTCCACATTATCTACCTGCATCAGTCATAATTTGCTCCATCTTTTTCCATCTCATCTTCGTAACTGTGCATTGTCTCATTTTTCTTCATTCTACCTAGTAGTCTTAATATTTACTTTTGCCACTGTAAGCACAATGTATTTTCAGAACAGTAGCAAAAAACAACACACCAAAAAATAGAAGAGAAAACAGAACAGGGAGGTAAAACCACTGCACAATCAGTGATTTTACAATTTTACTATTCCAGAAAAAAAATCCTGTTTCACTTCAGAGCAGTCTCCTTAAAAAAACAAAAAAAAACCAAAAAAAACAACAAAAAAAACCCCCACACCCACAAAAACAACAAATGTAAAATAACAACAACAACAAAAAAAACCCACCAAAACCTACAACTGCTTGGCAGCAATCCAAAATAAAAACAGCCTTAAATAGCCTATAGAGAGGGGGAGGGAAAAAAAAAAATATTGTTGGATACTTGGTGTGGACAAATTTATGTAATGAATTAGCCAGAGCCTTGGAAGGAAACAAAAGTGAGATAAACACAGAGTGTTCCCAAGATACAAATTCCCCTTTGAGTTGCTTACAGGAAAGACTTTTGAAATCAATGTATTCCTGGTTTAGTCCTGCACTCCCATGACAAATGGAGGTGTTGACACATCATGAGCTTCCTTAGAAGCTTTTCACAACATAAGACAGGAAAAAAGCATTCGACATTCAGATGTTGTATCATCTCAAGTGGAATTCATCTATAGTATAAAAGGCCATTTAGAACTTCCACTTTGTGGAAACTGTTTCAAGAAGTAACGATTAGTTGGCAAAGGCATAACCTGTTTAATATTGACACAGTCATTTTGAGAAAAATTTAAAATTACTTTCAAAATATATTTCAAAGTTTCTAAATGCTTACTTCTTCAGGTGTAATCACTCCAGTTTCTTTAAACTTGGACTCCTGCAATAAAGAAAGTTTAGAAATTGTGAGAACTGCTGAGAAATGAAATTACGGCTCTACTTTTGGCTAGATCTGTTCACAGGGATCTGTGAATCAGCTTGGAGGCAACCTTTCCCAGGGCTGATAGGCAGGTTACTTCCATATCCTACAGTGTAAGGCTCAACAAAATGGCTTGTTGCAGAGTGCAGGATATGATGAAAAAAAAAAAAAATCACATATAGAAAAATATTCTTTTGCTACAGCAAATTATATCAGTAATGTAGAAAAGATTCCCAGCATTCAGTATTACATTTACTACTGACAGAAAATTAGTTGGAATCTTTTTCCCTCGTTTCTGAAGAAGGGACACTTAAGAACAAGATCATGAAAACAGCAATTGTACAAACACCGTAACGTCACTATATACCAGTTAACAGAATCCAAAGACACTCAGACAACCCTGATTTAGCCATTTGAATTGCTATAAAACTGAGAATTCTCAGTAACACATTATGCAACACCACAGTGGAGACATCTTACTATTTAACCTCAAAACAAACTATAAGTTGTAGGCAACATGCACAAACTTGTGTTTCTAGAATTAAATAAAGAAAATGGGTAAAATATCCAACTCCTGTTACTTGCGGCTAAGTAGTTCACGTTTTAATCGCTATACATTCTGCGGTATGTAAGCTAGTGAGAGAAACGGGTCTAATTTATTTCCAAATCTCCCAAGTTGGGGTTGAAATAAAATATTTCTTGTAAAGGCAATATATACAATAATATCATCACCTCCCATTTGTGGAAGATGCTCCTCCTGCCTCCTCCCAATAGTACATCTAGGCACAAGAATTCCTCCACTATTACATCAGCTGTGCAACAGCAACTGTACTATAGTAAACAAGTCACCTTTTCACACCACAACTTCACTGCAGCCCATGTATGTCACATTGATGGGCAACTCTAGAAAGGTCCACTATCCAGGCAAAAGCATACTGTGCACCACAGAGAGACAAGTTCAATTAATAATTATCACTGTCTTCTGTCCAAAGATTTAAGCTGCAGAGTACAAGACATAGAGGTCCCACCGTAAAGCAACAGGCAGAGAGGTGCTGTCAGAAATAATTACAGAAGTATTTTTTTGAAAACATGGAAAAATATGAAAATCAGTAGTGAAAGAATGGCTGACAAGCATTCATATACAAAGCTGCATTTTCCATTAAGTATGTATTTGTAAACAGGAGGCAGAAGATAGGATGTAATCTAAGAACTGCAGAAAAACACTGCTGTAGGATGTTTCTACCTAGATAAGCATTAACAGGAATGTTAACAAGTGTACTGCTCACCTTTACAAGCAGTGTTACAATTCACTCTCAAGAGCCAAACAGCCCATTTCTACTATCCACAGTTACTTTAGTGTGCAGAGGATTGTACTAATGTAGTAATGCTGACATACAAATAAGCTAGGCTGTAACTTTACACCTGCTCACATAACAACAATATGAGTAGGTTTTTTTAGTGTCAGCTGAAGTAGTTGCACTTTTACCCAACACAACTATCACAATGCATTCCTGAAATGGGGCTTAAACCCATCAGTACGTGAACGCCTCTGGATTTCAATTCCTGGTCACGCCATCAGTTAAACTTTAGCCACTTTCATAAAAAACAATCACAGGTAAGTTATTCCTCGAGCAGTAGGGCCACTAACACCTGGTCTTCGAAGGCCTGCACCTCCCTAGTGAATGCGCCCACCGCTAATGGTAAGTGGGCGCCAACTCAGCTGCTCGCGATCCCGTATGCCCGGTGCAGTATTAGGACTGATGGTTTTACCACCGTAAAGCTGAGCCAGCACAAGCTCCTCCTGAGGCGTGAGAGAGCTCCACGCC
>JANHFX010004648.1:0-67659 GCA_027560015.1 Chloroceryle amazona
GCGACTCCCTCTCCAGGTAACGGCCGCCGCGCCATCGCCCCCCGCGTGGAGCCGGGCTGCCGCCGCCGCACCGCCGCGGGGCTCGGCGGCTTTCGGGGGCGCTTCGTCAGAGAGACGTGGGGGGAGAGGAAGAGGGGTCGGCAGAGAAAAGGAAATGGAGGGGATGGAGCTGGTGCCGTTTTCTTCCTCTATGGACATGACACCGGCGTTTCCCCGCTGCCGGGTCTCAGCCACCCCGCTGGGGTGCCCCTGGGGTGGCCTTGAGGTGACGGTGCACACTGGCAGGCGTGGGCACCGTTCGACTGTGGCCAAGCCGGTTTCTTTTACAGGCGTTTAGTCAGAGCGGGAGGTGCCACCCCCACCAGCCTTTTGATAAAGGCTCGAAATCCCCAAAGCTGCACTACCCGTCTTGGTGCGTGCGGTGAATGGATGTAGGAAATCAACAGGCCAGGTGAGCTTTTGCTGGAAGGGCAGGGTAGGGCAGCACGTTAGTGAGCTGCCTCCTGCGCGGCTGATCTCAAGACAGGCCTCATCCTGCGCTTTTCCAGGAAAAAAATTGCCTGGGGTGTGTTGAGCATTTCTGGTTTTGTCCTTACAGCTTTTCTAAGATTTTGCTGTCTTACTGACTTTTAATGCCGTGTGGGTAATTGCCAAAGCCCTTGAGCCACAGAAGATGAAAGGAGACTTTCCTGTGCCTCCCATCCTCAGCAGGCTATCACTGAAGTTTGACTTTTGTGCCTTGAAAGTGTTTCTTGCTTCGGCTGTGCCTTTGATGCAGGAGAGTGTGACAGGGTAGCAAGGGAGGATATTGGCTGATGGACAGGGTAGTGGTGCAGGAGGCCCTGAGCTTCATGGTGGGGCCTGAGAGCAGGATAACCTGATAGCTGAACATTGTTCTGTCCTGTTCTGGCTGCTCTTGCCATACTGAAGTTGTAGGATCACAGGGTAACTCAAGCTGAAGGGGTCTCAGCATCCCTCAGTCCAGCCACCTGCTCACAGCAGGGACAACTCTGAGGTCAGATCAGATTTCTCGTGGCTTTTATCCAGTCTAGTCTTGAAAACCTACAAACACAGAGACTGCATAACCTCTCTGGCCAGGCCATTGCCATCTCCTAGATACCTTCCACAGAAACTGTGGGGCTGCTTTTTAGTCTGCTGTAGGCTTCCCTAGCCTATCCTCACAGGTATGTGCTCCAGCCCTACCATCCTGGTGGCGCTTCCCTCAAGTCCGTCCATCTCATCAGTGTCTTCCCTACACTGAGGGGCTAAAAACTGGATGCGGTATTCTGGAAGTGCTCTAATGAGTGCCAAATAGAAGGGGATCCGTTCTTGCATCACCTGGCTCTGCCTCTGTTTTTACAGCCCGGGGTGCTGGTGGCCTTTTTGCTGCCAGAGCATCTCTGCACATGCTTGACTTTTCCCCAGCTGGACCCCCAAGGCCTTTCCTGCAGACAGGCAGTGCTGTCAGGTTTCTTTCTTCTTGAGTCCTTCATAACTCCTCATTTTGCCCACCTTCATCAAAATACTCTGTTCTCTGCTCTCTGTGTTGGTTCCCTTGTGCAGTTTACCTGTGCCTTGCTAGATGCCTACAGGCCTCTTTCCCTCTTACTTCACTGACCCCGTATACTCTTTTGTCATCTGCATCTGCTCAAGCAACTGTTTGGACCCATCTGGAGGTCAGTCACTGTAAGAGACACAGGCCTATGGACACAAAAGAGAGCTTAACTTAGAAGAGCCAACGGCTACAAGGGAATTCCTGTTCAGCCTCTCGGCAGCCTGCCCTGCACAGATGGAACCACTGAGATGCTGAGAGGAGAAGTCTCTTTCTGCTGAGCATGCAAAAGGCTATGTCCTCCAAGCCTTGAAAAAGCCCAGACTTGAATAGATTTCTTGGGATATAAAAATGTTTATCCAAAAGCTTTCAGAATTTCAAGTCTCTGCTTCAACATCTAGAACTCATAGAAGAAAGACTTTTTTTATATATGTATTCCACAAAATATATTTTTCCTCTTGCTGTGTGTGCAAAGTAGATAAATGTTCTTCATTTACAGATATTACTAAAACCCTCATCTGGGATTGGTATATGCTGCAAAACCTTTTAGTTGAAATGGTTAAGATTAGGGCAAAAGTATAAGTAAAATAAGGTTCTGGTAATGAGAGATGCCTGGTGACCTTTGGAATGTTTATTACCAGCTTCCCCTGCAAATCCAGTGATTTGACACAAGTAAATAATTTTCCTATGACTTGGACTGTAGATCTGTTTTTCAGTTTGTTTATTTTTTTTCAGCTCCATTACAGTCTGATTTTCTGCATCAGAACAATCCCTCTGAAGCTAATGGGACTATTTGTACACATTGAAATATACTTCTTTTAATCTCTGTGACCATAGTCTAATAGCTAGACCAACTTTGATTTGTTAACCTACGACTAGAGAGATGTGACACATTTTCACTAAGTGATTGTGTTTCAAAAGTTAGTTTTGGGGATGATGTAAATAACACAATGAATCGTGAAGGTGCTGTCTTCAGTTTTTATAACCTGTTTTATTTAAAAGGCACAACAACAAAAAAATGAGTAGAAGGTCGCTCAACCCAGATTCAGTTACCTAGCAAAGTTAAGCCTTATGGAGTTGTAGTTGACTTGTTTTATGCAAGATTTAGAAGTCTTGGAAAGGTGCTAGTATTAAATATATACAGCAAATGCATTCTTTGGATTTTCAGCTCCAGCTTGGAAATGAAGTGAGTTTTGTATTTCTAGAGATACTTGAGATCTAACTCCTCAAGAAGACATGCTTGATAGAGTTTACCTATATGTAAGATTGTTCACACAGTGGGTGCCTTAACACATATATGTTTATTTGTCTTTTAGTAACGTGTGTGAGATGTTGCAGTGATGACATTTGACAATGCAAGTTGCTTTGATATCTTAATAGACCTTAGTAATGTGCAGTACCTATGCTCCCAGAGTGAGGTAGGGGAATAACTAAAGAAATATTCCCTACTTTTTGTCCCAACTAGAAAAAAACAAAACACTCTTGGAGACTCATGATATAGCTGTTTGTACATGGTCAAAAATCCCTGGCTCTGTGTGGAAACAGTGAAATTTTCAAATGAGCAGGTCACAGCTAATTAGCTCAGCGGCCCTCATAGTTGTGCTGAAACAGTTGTTTTGCTTTTCAAGTCTAAGCTGTCTTAGCCAGTGCTAGTTTTGGGTGGCACAGCACTGTGTTCTGAAGCTCTCTGGTTTCCAAAGGTCTGTATTTAGGACAGACTTTCCCCTTGCATCCTGTTCTCCTGGAAGACACAAGATCACCAGCCAGCTAAAGAGCTGTGGTGTATTTTAACTAGCAGCTTTCAAGGAGCACTTCTGTGTCTGCAGTCTCAGGCCCGAACAAGCCGTGAGACAGCAAAAGGAGGTGAAACACCGATTCTGACACTTGAGCTACAGCACAGCTATGTCCAGAAGAACAAGCTTTACTCAGAATTATGAACTGGTTTTGTATCCATAAAATGGCCTGGGAGTCCTGGGTGAGTGATAAACATTTCAGCCATTCTAGTTAATAAGATTTCTTCAAAGACTGTTTTTAACATTAATTTGTAGGTAGAGTTGTGGGTGGTTTCTTTGCTTTGTTGTTGGTTTTGGTTTGTTGGTTTTTTTTTTAATACAAAGTTGCAAATGGACCCTCTGACATTTGAAATTTGAAGTAACAGCCAACAAAATTCTACCATAATCTTTCCTTTTGTGAAAGGAAAGCCAGATAGAGCTCTGTGTGACTTTAGTAGAACATGTGACTTTAGGAACAAGGTGATGTCAAACTTCAGATATTTACTTTTAATTAGAAGCAATTAGGCATTTTGTTCATACAATATGTGTTATTATGTGCCGTGATTTCTGAATGAACATGTATTTCTCTGTATTTCTCTGAAATTATATCTGAAAAAGCATATTACAGTCCATGCTGAACAAGACCAATAAGATATCCAAGAGGCTTTCTGTTAGTTCTGCTGAAGGTGAATTTATATTGCCTGTGCCAAAGTGTGGTGGTGACTGCACTGTAAAGAAACTGCTGTAGGAGATGTCAGCAGTATTTCAACCTCGGTATTAAAATGAGGCAAAGAGATAAGGCAGTAGGCAGATGTTTCCTGCCAGCGTGACTGGGATAGTGCTTGATGTTGCCACTTTCTGGTTGCTTGTTACCACCTCTCTTCTGGTGGTTATCATCCACAGAGGTCTGTAGATGCAGTGGATCCTGTGCATTGCACTTTTACTGAAGCATATGAGGATAATCTTGCTCCTTGTCTTTATGTTTGCAGGGATAACTCTGAAAACATACTGTGTGTAAATCAGTGCAGCAAGGTCTGTTGAAGCAATAGCTCCATGAGGTATGAACTTCATCTCAAATAAGGTCCTGTCAATACCTGGTCTGATTTAAAGCTGTGTTGAAGGAGTTCTTTCCCCACGGGTAAGAGTGATGCTGGAAGGAGTTGGTCTGTAAGCTGTTGGCTGAGGAGGGCTTGCTAGCACCACATTGCTACCAGATGTATGAGCTTTGCTGATTGAGTTGTTTTGTGATGAGTCACTGAAGTTAAGAGTTTGAAAGAGAAGATTTTTGCCAATTCTGGTGCTCAGTGAAATGTGAGTAGCTGTCATTTTCCTCATGGGCTTTGAGAGCACTTCTAGCATTTGATTTCTTATATGTGTGAAGCAGGATTTCTTGAGTTGTTACCGTTAAAGACAAGTATGTTGCTGGCTGAGTGTTGATAATGAACGGGTTTTTGCATCCGAGAAACTTACCACTATGCCTAGAACCAATTAGCAACTCCAGATGGGCTCATTATCGTTAATTTCAATATGTGAGCAATAATTTATAACACTTATTTGCAACTGAAATCCATTCTGAGATTTATTTTTTTTTTGTATATTGTGCAGATAAAGAACCATTTTGTCTGCATATATGTTTGCAAAGTGAGGACAGTCTTTTATTAAAGTGTGAGGATTACGGGCAGAGAATAAAGAGAATAACATTAACTGAAAAAGACTTTAGAGCTTTTAATGTACACAGTGCACTTGTGAAACCATTACTTTTGAAGAATTTGGGAATTGGTTTTCGTAGCAGTCTTTGATATGCACACTTCAGCAGAAACCATTCCTGCTTCTCTTGGCGAGAGACCTTAGAAGCTTTCCTCTGTCAGGAACATGTGCAACTCTTTGTCCAGGCTCTGACCATTCAATAAGTGGATGTGTTCGGTTTTTAGGTGTATTTTCCATTTGATAACATAAAATACAATTGACACCTGTTTATTGTATTATAATTAATGTTATATTGCTGTTTAAAGGCCTCACAGAAATTAAGGGTGTTATGGTTCTATCTACTATACAGATAGCAATAATTTCTGTGTTGAAGAGCCAGGGACCAACTATTTATATGTGCCTAAGCTGGGACTACTCTGTTCTTACCAATGCCTGATGGTTAATTTTACTAAATTCTTGGATCTGCAGTTGAGTGCTGAGATTCACAGGGTTTTCACAGGTTTTAGGAGTTGGAAGGAACCTTGGAGATCTTCAGGTCCATTCCTTGCTGAGATACTGGGTAAAGAGCAAGAAAGTCTAAGGATGAGATGAAAAACTGCTGTGGAGAGATAAGGCAAGATCTGATGGCTGGTGAGGAGTAAAGCTGGGGTCAGAATACGACTCTCTTGGGTTCCATCAAGCACTGCCTTTTCTGAAGAGAGATGGTAATGTTGACTAACAGTCTATTTGCTAGACAGTTTTGAGTTGTCCACGTAGCTCCTTAACTACAGGCTATTTACAACAGCGACACAATTGCAGAACCTGAATTTTAAGATTGAAGGTGACCTAACGATGTCAGATTACATAATTCCTGTCTGTTATGTCTTGTACTCCTGCTATGGCTTTGGTTACAGGTTAACACCTGTCTTGAACGTGTATTGTTACCCATTTCTGATATTTTATCTCCCTTCCTTTGCTAATTCTTTATAGCTCATGTACAAAGGCAAGAACTGCATTCAGAAAGGTCATAACTCCTCTTGAATGGCTGAGCAAAATCAATAGTCCACATCATCTTTTCCTGATGACTTTACTGTTTTTTTGTTTTGTTTTTTTATTTAGTGCTGAAGCTATCAGATAATGTAAAAAGAGACCCGATCCATACACCAAAGGGCTTACTTTACCAGAAAGCTTAGGTGAGGAAAACCAGCAAGCATACATTAGAAATGCATTGGAAATCTCCCAGAGGTCACTCTGGTAAGGTGTTATATGCAAGGTGTAGTTGTAAAACAGGATGTGAAAAAAATGGTCTTGTTATTTGTCCATGGGAAGCCTATTCCACCATGAAGAGGAGGGTGACAGGAAAGTAATGAAGTGCTTCTTTTGTAGAGGTGTTCGGGATAACCCAGGCATGTGAGAATGCAGAAGAGACACTGGCACGGTAATTACCCCTGTCTTTGTTTTTAACTAAAAAACATCTGGCTCTTTTAGGGCTCTGGTCACTGGGAGATACCCGAAGAAAAAAATCTGTGAAAGACAGCAATAAAAATTCAGTGGAACTTAGCGAGTATTAGTTTTTCCTTTCCCTATCATCTGTAGTTTCTTTTGACAGACAATGTTCTCACTCAGTAATTTTCCAGTGATTTCAAGGTAGCTCTTTTCCTTGCTTGTCTCTTGCTTCTCTACTCCATGAATTCTTTTCCGTTGCTTTCTAAATCTTGATGTATTTGATAAAGTGTTAGCAGTGTTCTAGTCCATAACTCCCTCAAGGTAATGTTCTAGTCCTTTTGTTAGCTCTGTACAAATGTTCCCACTTTACAGATCTGGCCTTTCTGTAGTCTTCTGGCCATGTCTCTAGAATCATTCATGTTAGGTCACCCAAGGGTTCAAATTCGATCTGGGTCAGGTGTGAGTATGTGGTCATATTTCTGCTGAACTTGTTAAAAAAACATGAGTTCATGTTGGTTTGGTTTTTTTTTCCTTTGCTCTGGGAAGATGGGCAACACCTGTTTAGAATAAACCAGCATCTTTATCTGGATTTATTTACTGTGATGTAAAGAAGCTACATGCTGGTACAAAGTGTTACACTCAATATCATTTTCACAGGCAGAAAGGCAGCACATCTTTATATAGCAAAGACTTTGTTGTTAAGAGTAACTGAAATTTTAAAGGTCTAATCGTTATTAGTCCAGATGCAATTACTACAGAAAAAGAAAGAATAATAATGCAGTTAGAACTGTATATATGACAGGTTTTAGTTTCTAACCCCTCTTCCTGGTATTATGCTTATCCCTCCCCTGCTCCTCCGAGTCCCAAGGTTCTGGTTGCAGTGGGTGTTAGAGTGAATTGTCAGCATCTGGAGTCCTTTGCTGGGAGAAGTATGAGGCTCATGCTGATGGTTTCTCTTTCTTTACTGTAGGGTCCACCTGGGATCATTTTAGTATGTTTGGTAAAATAAGTTTACACCTCTGTCTCAATTGGTCTGCAATTCTACTTTACAGCTGATTTTTTGTTATGTATCTTTGCTTTTATGGATATTAGATACTATTTAATTGTTCTCTTTTGTACCCCTAAACCGAGTTTTGTCCAGTTTCAGGTCTGCATTTCTTTAACTGACCATCGGTGAGTTGTTTATAGCCATGGTCTCCAGAGCCAAGCTTGTGCCCCATCTCTTCTCATCCTGTGCCTGTAGTCTGCTGTGCCACATGCTGTGTCGCCACTTCTCCAGATCTCTGCAGTCATGCCAGGCTTTTGTATTTCTCTATACCAAGTCATTACGTTAGTGGTAAATATATCATTCTATGTAGAATAACTGCTTATTACTGCCAGCTCTGCAAAACCACATGCAAACAAAACCAAAGCAGATATAGACACCTGACCAGCAACAGAAATTTCAGTCACAACTAAACCAACAAAGCTGCAGAGAGGCCAAGAAAAGTTCAGACAAAGCAAGAGTAAGAAACTTCAGTCCCAAAGCCTTGAAAATTCTTTACATAAGTTACGCCATATGAAGAACAATGGCAGGTCTGATGGTTAACCCAGCTATATTTTTCTGCACAAAATTTAACTGGTGGAGTGAGTATACATCTAATCATTGCTTGATGTTTTGTGAGCAAAGTGTTCAGTGGTTTATTTGTCATTGGTTTGGGATTTTTTTTTTCCTTATGGCACAAAAACCACTGATGTCTGAATTGCTGAGCTCCTGAATCACAGCCTCATTCATACCTTCTGCCTTTAGTGAAAATAAAGCATTCATGTGTGTTTTATTCCTGTGTTAATAAATCCTGTTGTTGATTTCTGTTGATACTGCTATTAGAAGGTGGTAGTTTTCTCAAAGGGAAAGATTGCACAGGTAGGTAGTAGGACTGGCTTCATCAGCTGTTCCAGCTAAATCTGCTCCTGAAAGAGCTGGAGCCTATGAATGAGTTTGTAACGTACAGAAGATAATAGGGGCTCTCTGGCTGCTGTGAAGAGCAGATGCTGAAGGTAGGGACAGGTCGCTGAAACCTGCATTGCCAGAGAAGAGATGCTGAAGGATGACTGTCAGAATCGGTCATCAGAGTAGAGGTTGGTTTAACCATCATGGGAGATGCCTTTAACAAAGCATCTCCTTTGTAAGTAGAACACCCCTGATAAAGAAATGAAATACAGGGGATCTCCTGCTCACACTTAACCCAAGTTGATTTATGGAGTCCTCCTGCTTAAGAATGGATATCCCACTTCTACAGTGAAAATGAGCCCCCACACCTCATGAGAGAGTGCTTCCCAAGCCTTTCTCCTCAGAAGTGGAGAAGCATGCTACCAGAATGGTCATTAAATGCTGGGGTGTGAGAAGAAGAATGTGGTGGGACTGTTTATGGATATGATCAGGACTTGTGCCAGCAGAGCAGTTTTGGCCCTTCACTTGTTATACCATCTGCTGGGATACAGCTTCTGCAGATCACTGCTGCATCCAGCACAAAGGAGGGACATCTCTTATCTTTTTTTTTTATTTTTTCCTCCTTCTGCTTCCACCTTGCATAAAGAAAAAGTACAGGCACCCCTGAATGATACATCTCATCTCACTGGACTAATAGAGATCTCTGCTAGTCTCTGGGTTTATTTGTGTAGACAATGGGGAAGACTGAGTCATCTTAGTTTCTCCCCAGTGACTGTTAAGGAGACCTTACAGTGAGTAATTCAGATGTGACCACCTACACAGAACTTCCCTGTCACTGTGGTAGGGGCAAAAAGTGCATTGACTTTGGGTTGTTGTATATCCACTCCAAAAACAAGGAAGGAACTATCTTGTAATTCACGTGATTCCTCTTCTTTACACATGATCTTAATCTGTTTACAGATGTGGAGAGAGCAGAGATTTCTAGTCTGGTTTCCTAAACCCTGTTTCTTCATGTATGTGTGTGTATCTGTCTGGTTTGTCCACTAATAGTTTTTGTAGCAGTTGGACAACTTTAACCACATTACAGACGAGTAAAAGTAATAACTTATGACAAGCTTTGCATTTAAACAAAGATGGAGATGGGGCAGGAGGCTGTGTCTGTTCTTCCATTGCAGAAAAAGCTTGTTTCCTTTTCAACATAAGGAAATACTTAGATGAGGAAGGTGTCACAAATATATGCAGATTCTCTTGGACGAGGCTTCTCTCAAGTTGGAGAAATACATTATATTCTCTCATTTCACGTTTCCTTCTTTCCCTGTGCTTTCTCTGGTGTCTGCAAAAGGCTGTGTTCCAGTAAAAAGCAAATAAAAACTTTTCTGACAGAACACACTTGCCTTCTGGAGTCCTGGGCAGGATCTAGTTAGATTGCCACATCTCCATGTGAAGCAGGTTTCTAAAACCTCCCTAATCCTCAGCAGAGTCAATACACTCCACACCTAATTTAATTGAACAAAGCAGTTCTGGGTTTCCATTGACAAAGTGGGAGCATAAATACCTGTGGTATCTACCATCGTGACCTCGTTGCTCCTGCTCTTTGAGTTACTTTTTTTGCATATGCTGATTGCTGCTTGAGGAAGCAAAGTAGCAGGAGAAGTTGCTGTGGATCACCTTAGAAGATTAGCCCTGATTTCAGATGTGTGAGAACTGATGTACAGAAAATCTTCACATGAGCTTGCAAACTTTGTGTACCTCATTTTGTTGTAAAGTGGAAGAATATGAAACCCCTTTGTTTTCAACATGTACCCTACAACTGGGCAAGGGGGTGAATTAGTGCACAGAGATCTTTGACAGGCACTGAGTGGGTGGGGAAACCTGGTTCCAGATATGTGTTGAACCTGGGGACTTTCGTGGACCACAGTCTTCAAAGATGCTGTGATCTCTGGAAGTTGTGACAAGTACAGATAATCTTTCTGAAAACATCCGGAGTTGTCTTACCTTGAACTTCTGGAAGTAAAGCCCCTGAATGATTGAATACTTGACTTACTTTAGCCTTGAGACTCTGCTAAGGACCAGTTTCACACAGGGACTGTGCTACCAACAGATTATAGTTGTTCCCAGTCTTTGTTGAGCCAAGTCAGAAGAGCACAGAGGTCTGAAGTGTCTGAAATCTTACCAAGATGTTACACCACATCAGTTTTGCCAGGTGATACAGGACTCTCTAGATTGGCTGTATGTATATCTTTTTTCCTCTTGATTTTTTCCCAGGATGGAACAAGTAATGTCACTGATGAATAAATTGCTGGTATTTTTAATTCCTGTGGGTGCTTGCTTTTTTGGGGTGAGGGAGTTGCGTGGTGTGTGTTTGGAAGAAAATCAGAACATTTAACAATATGTGTTACCTTCTAACTAAGGTGGGTTTTAAATAAGAAAATGGGTAGGAATCTAAAGAAAATTTGAGACAGCACATGAACTGCAGGAAGTACGCATATATTTGGTTAAACTATACGTAACTGGTTCTTAGTGTGCAACTAGAAATTAAGGCACTGCCAGAATACAATTAGTAAAAGAGGAGTTGTATCTCACCTTTTTATCCAGTTCTCCCTTCTGTCCTAAGGTGAGTACTTACTAATGTAGTTGTTATTTCTGTTTCTTTCCTTGATCAAGTTAATAAGTTTTGTTTTGATGTTTTATTTATTTAAAAACAAAGCAACAACAAAAAAATCCAGCAAAATATTTTTTATCCTTTGGTGGTTTCCATTTTTTTCTGATTCTTCGTGCTCTCAGACTCTAGAGATGTTATTGCAGCTTATCATGAGACTGTCTGAATTTGCATCAAAATCCTGATAATTTTTTGCTTGTATGTTTTTCTCTGGGTTTATTTTAAAGGAACGGGGTGGAAGTTTTTGTAGTAAATATAAATATTAGTAAACTGCAGGAGTGGTTTTGAACTGTATGTAGAATTTCCATCATTACTTCTGTTCTGTATTCAAAATACCTGTGGAGGCAGTTAGATGTTGCCAGCCCTCTTTCTCCTTTGAGATGCAGTGGTAAATCTGAGGTTACTTTGATATAAGAGATAGCAGCACCATTCAGGTCTTTTACTTCTCTGCTACAAAATGTCCCAAGCCCTGGAATCAGCTTCTTCCACAGATGGGGCTAAGAGACGTGATGGTCTTGTAGCACCAGGAAGCACTCGGATGAGGATTCGTGAGTTGCCTTTTTGATAGAGGCAGTCATGGTGTATGGAGATCCCCTTGGCTGTAGTTTGTCTGGGGAGAAAGCTGCAGGTCAGGACATCTGCTGATTTGTCATGGCCTGAGAGATCACTTGCCAGACATCCCATCAATCAATGATCTCCCTTGTGTCTTTCTCTTTGTCACTGTGTAGCACTTCTTCAAACATCTGAAGCATTGGTGCTGGAACTTCTTTCCCTCAGCCATTTTTTTTTTTTATATAGAAATACTGGGTTTTTTTGGAGGGGAGGAGGGGAGTGATGTCTGTGTCTTCAGTTTTCAGTCCTGCCCTCTTCAGTGCTTTCTGTTTCAAAACAAAGGCTCTAGCTCCTTCTGAACAAGCCCCAGTGATCCCCAAAAGCATAACAATAGTGTAATGTGTGGGAAGGCTCAGAGATGGATGGGTGAGAGTGCTGTTGTAGCAGGCAACCTTGTTTGTGTTGACAGTGAGCAGGGTTGTGTTCTGAACCCCTCTTCACTTTATAATCCTAATTTATCTTCAATGCTGAGGGTCTGTCCTGGTGATTGGAACCCCCAAAGTTTAGCACAGACCCAGAGGTGCACACCATCTCCAGGGAGCCTGTCAGACCATTCTCCCAAGCACTAGGGCAGTGGCAGAACAGCTCAGCTGCTTTTCCATTGTGTCTCACCTGGAGTGGGTGGGTTGCTTGTCTCGCCCTCCACTCACTGCCCAAACTCCTAATGCTGTAAGTGAAGGCACTTGTGCTAGTGGTGGATTTTGCAACTCAAACATTTCCATTAGATGCTGGAATCAAACAAAAGTACCGGATTATCAGCCTGCTTTCAGGAGGTAGTGGCTAATTTTGGACACTGTAGATATGGGCTGAAATTCAGTTGGCGAAACAAAGGTAAAATGTCAGTTCCCTGCAGAAGCCCAACAACTTGAAAGGTCTCAAGCACATGTCTTGTGAAGAACAGCTGAGAGAATTGGGCTTGCTTAGCTTGGAGAAAGGGAGGATGGGGGAGACCTTCTTGCTCTCTACAACTGCCTGAAAGGCGGTTGTAGAGAGGTGGGGTGTCAGTCTGTTCAGCCAAGTAACAAGTGATAGAACAAGAGGAAATGGCCTTAAGTTGTGCCAGCCGCAGTTTAGGTTGGATATTAGGAAGAATTTCTTTACTGAACCCGTTATCGGCACTGGAACGGCTTGCCCAGGGCAGTGGTTGAGTCCCTGTCCCTGGCGGTCAAGTAGATGTTGTGCTGAGTGATATGGCTTAATTGAGGTCTTGCCAGCATTACGTTAATGATTGGACTGGATGATCTTAAAGGTCTTTTCCAATCTAGGAAATTCTGTGAACTTCTTGAAAAATAAATTGATTTTTTTCCTTCTGTTTTCTTCCTTGTAGCTGAGCACCACCCCATACCAGCCTGGAGCTTGTTGGAAACATAACTCCCCTTTTGTTCCTCTTGTGAATCAGATGATTTTGTAGTTACCTTCCTTGTGCTGATCAAAGGATATTGGTTCAGGCCTCTGGTAGCTGTTCATCCTGGTTTTTACCTTCAGGACTGTTTGACTCATGAAAGCATGATAGTGGGGGCTGCTTGCTGTTATTAATTACGTGCTGCATATTGGTTTGTCTTTGGGTGTTGGCCTTCTATTCTCGGAATCTTGCAAATATTTTAAACAATCAGCCTATTGTTTAGCAAGTGCTCTACACACTCTGTAGGCCTTTTGTAATTTCTGTTTAAAAAAATAGTAAAAGAATGACTAATGGAGCACGAACAGTGCTTGTGACACTGTAGTCCATTGTGTAACTACTGAGACCAAAATTTGCATTCCTAGAAAAGCTTGTTCACGGTCAAAATATAGGACATTCTCTTTATGGCTCATGGGAAAACATGTACTGTATATTCAGCTCAGGATGCTACTTAAAAGGATCAACTTTTTAAAATGACATTTTCCTCCCGTGGAACATTGAAGTCAGCCTGAGACCCAGCTGTGCTTGGCAACAGAAGTGAATCTTTTTCACTCAGGCAAGTGGGGTGAGGGACTATTTTAGGTTTGTCACACACGTGCACAAAGATATGTTTGCTGAAATGGCTTCTTTAAGATATTAAGCTCTGACATTGCCAGCCCTTTTGAATGGAGAGGGTACGTTATTATATAACTGTCTGCCTCCTCTGAATGCCAGAGGAAGCCAGGCAGTTGGTGTTTTTCTTTCCTTCAAAAGCATATTTGTTTATGTCTTTTTTTTTTTTTTTCCCTCTGAAATTGTTACAGGTCAATCCGAGGTTAAAATGGGATATTTAAATGTTTAAAAAAAAAGTGAGTTCCATGTACTTCTGAAATGTAGTCTGTCTGTGCCTAAAAATAGGGTGCTAGGGTGGTTGGAGGGGGTAAGGCTGCATCTGATGTATGCTATAGGTAGTTTCCTTTGGTACTTTTTGCCTATGTAAAATAAGCCTGTTTTGATTTTCTGTTTTGCTGTGAAGAATTGAGACGCTGCTTGTTGGAGCTACTGCTCCTTTGCCTGTCCATGTAAGCTCCCTCAGAGAGGGACTGCTTGTAATTATGGGCATGTGCAGTGCCAAGAAGCGTGGTGTTTGTGTCTGGGAGAGACGGTGTTAAGAGGTTAAAACTTTAATTTAGAGTGGCAGAGCCTGTTGGTGCCCCGTGGCAAAGTGGAAACCAGCACAGAGTGCCCAGCTCCTGCTGCAAGGCTCTGGGTGGGTCAGAGGCCACCTGTGCTTTCAAGTGCTCGCCTGAAGAGGAGCGTATGAGGGACTTCTGAGTACCCTTAGGTGTGTGTATATATACACAGATAAGGACTATGGGGACCACTTAGTGCAGATCCTCAGAGCTGCTGTAAATGGGAGAGCCTGATGCAGGCAGCAGCTGGATTTCCCAGGCCAGTTCAGCCAGTACTAGCTCGGACAAAGTCATATTCATGGGGAACAAGCACTGGTTTGTCTCCCTCTGCTCTGATGTGACCCAGAAGGTTTTTCAGTATTTCTTTTTCCTTCTCTGAAAGAAACAGGAGTGTTGAAAGTATTGAGGAGGGAGAGTTGTCGGCTTGAATTTGGGAAGTGAGTGGGGAGTGCTCAATACCTGTGTCATTATACTTTGAAGGGAAGTGCCCAAGTGCTGCAGGTGCTCCTATTCATGGCTCGGTTGTAAACTTGAACTGGATCCTGCTCTCTTGGCATCTGAGGCTTCCAAGTTAAATTGTATTTGCCACTAGTCATCATTAATTTGCAGTTTTCACTTCGATTAATTTACATAATGAGAAACTTAAAAAAAAAAAACAAGAAGAGAGGAAATGGAAATTTGCCCTCTGAAGTGTTTTTCTCATTTATGACCTCTGTGGCTGAAACCGTATCGCCCTGTGGTGCATTTTATCACGTGTTTTCCATGTCAATTCAGTGACTATTGAAACAAAATTTGAGTTTGATACAGAAGAAACAGTGTGAGCAGCTCATGCCAATTAGTGTCTGAGTCATTGACACACCTCTGCAAGCAATGAAGCAGCTACTTCTTGTACTGACAGGGGAGGAATATTCATAAAGGTGCTGAGAGCTGCCTTTCTCATCACCGACTGCATTTTGGTTGGGTTATTTATAGAAGTGAGCCAGGTCACGATTTCAAGATGATGGTACAAAAGAAATAGGTGTCCTCGAACCCTGTGCATATACTGTATAAATAAAAATGGCCTATTGCCCAGAGATGTGTTTTCATCCTGTTCCATCAGTTTTGCACAGAGTTCTGGGTGTTAGACACAGGTTCGAAGTCATGGATTTTTTTTTTCCTTATATTTTTGCTTGTTTAATTATTCTTTGAGCAGCACAATGGTCTAATCCTCAGTTTTCAAAGTCTGAACACATTAATTTCTCAGGGAGCTGCTACCCTTAGAATCATAAAATAGTTTGGGTTGGAAGGGACCTTGAAAGATATCTAGACAAACCCCACTGCCATGGGCAGGGACATCTTTAACCAAATGAGGTGCTCAAAGCACCATCCAACCTGGCCTTGAACACTTCCAGTGATGGGATATCGTGTTCCACTGTCTCATCCTCATTGTAGCCAGTCCCTTTCTTCATAGTATTGTTTCTTATCTTTAGGAAGTCATATATGTATATATACTTTTTATGTTTTGCTGAACAGAAGTATAGTAGAAAGAATGTTGCTGAAAACGAAGAGGCACATCTTTAAGATGCTTGCTTGGAAATGACCGTTATCTCAGCAATTACAAGCTTGGATGATTTAGCTGGACCATCCCTTAAAGTAATGTCATGACCTTTGCCTGAAGTTTTGGCAGAAGATTTATGTGATACATAAAATTGGGTGTTATGACAATCTTCTTGGGTCACATGACCTAAGAGAGGAGGTTGTCCTTAGGCTGACATTCACAGAAATCTCTTCATAGAGACCTCCTAGGAGTTTTCCTTCCTGTGGAGGGTGGGGACAGGAAAGGAAAATATCCTCTTTTTGACATACAAAGCATGTTGTATTAAATTCCTTGCAATAGGGGTAAGGATACAGGGAGGAGAGCTCAGTCCTGCATAAATGGTGCATTTGTCTGCATGAGGTTGAAGCTCTGGGGTTTCACAGTTTGATTTGGGTGCTTCCTTTGCATCTCTGTGCTTATCTTTTACCTGACCTGAGTTTGCTGTGTCATGCTCAGACCCTCACATGGTCAAAGCTCTCCCTTCAGAAGCTGTACTTGTTCTTTCTCCTTCCAGGGAAAAATGCTGCTTATCTACTCCAAGAAAGGAGTGACTTCATATTCGAAATTTCTCTAACATTTAGCAAAACAAATGGCAGCTCCAGGTTTTTAATTCTTTTCCTTGACTTCCTAAAACACCATGCTTTTACATTGCAGTGGTCTGGAGGTAGATATTTTCTCAGACAGCTTTGGCAGATTCCATTCAATGGCAATTTTTGAAGCAGCTTAAGGCTTTATCATGGCTTTCCCCAAAAATATTTCCCCTGCACCTTCATACTTTTAACAGGATTCGCTTGTGTGTCTCAGACACTTCTGTTTGCAGCTTCTTTATGTCTTTGTTGACAGTTTAAGCTAAGTACACTGGCATACCTTCAGTTCTGCTACGGATGCAGTAATACCTTTCAATTTCCTGAACAAGAATCACCGGAGGGAATCTGTCTGAGTCTGAATTATGTTTGAAAACCATCTGGCATGTTGTGGGATAGTCCTAATAATAACAATGAGCACTTTATCAGGAGTTGAGTCATTATGCTTGGTTTCCATTGTAATTCTCTTATTAGTTGCATATATGTATTCTACTTAGCCAAAGGGGTAATACTGTGTGCAGATACTGTACAAGACCATTGTGCCAACAGCTCTCATTTGGACTCATTTATCATTCAAGGTCTGTCCATAAGAAACACATGGTGAAATCTGGCCAAACCTACCTGTGTTCTCAGGTGTTTGTCAGGGTCCTGCAAACCCAGCAGTTACCAGGTTTTCTCCATGCTGTCTTACTGAAACACAGCTGTTGGGGTTATGCCCCTGTAAGAACAGAACATCCTCGGGTGCGTCCTCAGCATTTTTGACTGATAATAGAGGAACCCCATTATGTGGCCTAAAGTATTGTGCAAGGCAGCTTTGACTTTGCACTGGCAAAAGTTGGGATAATGTGCAGAAGCCTTGACAGAAGCAGGAGTAAATGAGTTGCCCAAGATGATGCAGAAAGGCTGGTGGCAAACTGTGGAGGTAGCTCTGGTCTCCTCACTCTTTGAGTTTGTGTGTCAGCCGCAGGACGCTCTTCCTCTCCCCTGCACCCAAAGGCACATGAAATTGTGGTTTGAGGATCTGTGCTTTTGCACTGGCCGCAGAGGAGAGCTCAGGATTGACTAAACCACGCAAGCTAGTAAACTTCTCCTGCGCACGCAGGGACATCAGGTTAATTAGTTTGCTAAGCAGCAGAGCTGGAGCTGCGCAACTGTCTGACAACGATAAGAGGAGGGAGCCGCGAGGCAGCGGCGTTTCGCTTGTCTGCTTCTTCGTTCCGTCTCAGCTCCCTATAAATGATGGATGAAGCGAACAGAGGCAGCGAGCCAAACATATGCAACCTATGCAAACTGTGCAGAGCTGCATAATCCAAGCGGCATTGTTCGCTGGGTGTGCAGGCGGCGCTTCCCAAAAGCTCGCGCTGCTGTCGCTGGAGGGAGGCTTCACCAGTGGCTTCTGCGGGAGCAGAGGGACCCTGGTGAAGGGAGCTTTTGAAAATCCCCTTCTAAAATGCAGATAGCTTTCCTTTGTTAAAACCCACTTGAAGCCAAGCGTGATCAACAAGCACAAAACACTTTCCCAGCTCAGACATGCTGTGGATTATGGTTCTCCTCTTTTTTTAATATTTTTTGCTTTTCCCCTGCATAAAGCAGTTTGCCCCTTAGCCTGCCAAAGTGAAATTAATTAACGATTTAATAAAAATCTTTGGTCTGCAATGATTAGGTAATTGCTGCCTCTGTATTATGTAGACACTGGGGATGTACAAGGGTGAGGAAGTTGTGCAAGGAAAAAAACGAGTGAAATTGTGATTCTTTTGTTAGCACTCCCCCCCACCCTCCCCCTGGAGCTGTTCAGAGCAGGTTAGTCAGACAGGTCTCAGGAGTTGTTTGCAGGGAGCTTGTCCTAGCTCAGGGACAGACAGACTAAGTACACTCCATTAAACCTTTCCAGATCCCTTCTCTGTCACTAAAGGATGTGAAATTCTTTATGCAAATGCTTCTACTAATAGTTTCCTGTACTTAGTGATTTTGGTTGCTCAGTGAGTAAGGTGTCCTATGTGGTGCACCCTGGCCAGGTTAGCTGCTGGTGTGCCCCTTGCTTAGTTATTTACACTTGTGCTAAACGATGTGTAAACTCAGCAGAGTTGCTGAACTGTAAAATGCATTAAAATACACAAAATTCTGGGCCTTGAATGGGGAGGGAACAAGCAGGCATGGCTTCTTGAGGATTCCTCCAAGCCTTTGGCTCCCCCGGCTGGAGCTGGTGTGGGGGATGACATGGTGGGGACCGAGGAGAGTTGTCACCCACTGATAAAGGCATTTACAGTATCCGCTTGCTCTTTGTTGGTAACTTTACAGCTACCCATAAGGAGATGGTCCTTAGAGTAAACTGGTGCTGCTTTGTGGAATGATTAGAGTAAGGGTGATTTTTTTTTTTTTCTTCATCCCCCTTTAAAAATCAAATTAATTAAACAGTTGCAAACATGAGGATGAACACTTGGAAAGTGAAGGCTGCCCACGAAGAAAACAGGCTGAAGAGAGTTTCAACAGAACACATCCAGGGGTCTGAGCTTGATTTAAGTAAAGTAACGTAAAACGTGATGCAGTGCTAACACTAACTTAGCCTGCCTGCAGGCTGCTGTGCACGGAAGTGCCTGCAGCCTTCCTCATCATCTCCAGATACAGATTCCCTCCCTCTCCGCGTGCTGCATCTGATGATTTATACAGTCGTGTAATGAATCCAGTCACCCTTGTTAGCCAACAGAAGACTCTCTTCATGTTTATTAATAGTTTACTGCCCTGGCAGATCAGCACATTGAACCGTGCACCCCGTGATGCTCGTGCAGCCCAGTGGAGGTGGCAGCAGTGTGCAGCCCAGGTTGAGAGGAGGAGGAAGAGAGTGGAACGTGAGCAGCCCAGCCCGTTCAGCAGCAGTGTACGCTTTACGTCAATTTGGTTGTAATGTGAAACTGTACACAAATTTGGTGTCTGTGTGAGGCCCTTGGATCCGTAAGAACAGGAGGCTTTGCAACTTCTGTTCTTGTTACTTTAGTGCAAGGTTATTTTCTGCCCGGGATGGAGACTCTGGGGCTGCTGCAGTGTGGGCAGTGTTGCGTGCACGAGTGCCACTGTCCATCTGAAAATGCGTGAGTTTACCTGGCAACACCACAGGAGCTGAGCAAGTTGGAAAGCTGAGTGATTAGCTGTGGGACAACTGTGTACAACAAAAGCACGCAGTGGAATTGTGCTGTTCAACTGGCACGCTAATATCTTGTATTTTAATAACTTTTTACTGTTCCAAAATGTTCCATTTCTAGATTTCTACATCTCAGGGTTGCCAGTACTCTTTAATCCTTGGAGAGAAAGAACAAACTCCCAGCAAGAGCCCAATTTTGCTATAGTCCTTCATGGTTTTAACACTGCCTGTGCAATACTTTGCCAAACTCTGAAGAATAGAAATAAAAATCGAACATTTTAGCCTTTTGGTGGCTGTTTACTATAGCAAAACAATTTTCAGACCATTAATAGATCTCCAGGCCCTTTGGAAGCTCAGATACAGCTGTTTCTAGGTTGTCATATGTCTAATTAATACAAGTAGTAAGGGTAATATTCCTGCTGGTATTTTGCTGTGGTCAAGGCTAGACTAACAAGCCTGATGACTGATCCTTAAGAGTGACCTTACAGCCAGGTAAAACATTTCTGGGGTTGGTGAGAGTGTAGGAATTAATTTGTGCAGGTAGTGTTCTCTGCTGTACTGTGGCATCAGGGAGCAGCCTTGTACCATGGAGGAACTTTCTTTACAGTCAGCTGGGGCTTTAAGAACGTTATTATCAAATGCTAATTTTAAGCAATTATGGTTGTAGGAGAGGTTGCAGCATAAAACTGCTGTAAAATAAACTTATTTTAATTGCTTACAGCTGTACTAGGAAAACTGTATAGAAAAAGAAAAAAGAATTGTTTTGCTTTGCTACTTAGCAAATTGCACTTTGTATCACCAGAGAGGTATGCTGAGAGAGTCTTCTGAATTCTCCTGAGGACTGTACGTATACCTGAAGTCGGAAGGTTGTGTGTGATGGAAAGAGGTTTTTATTCTGCGTTCTTCCAGTGTTGTAAAGCTGTGGTTGGAGTTGTGCTGGCGTGCATTCAGGAGCCTGTCTGTTTTCATCCCCTTGCAGCACACTAATATCTCCCATCTGAAAGCCTGAAATGGAGGCCCTTAGTTTCTGTGATTTAGGGTTTGATCAAGCGTGTGATCACGGTAACATCGGCTCAGCCTGAGCTGAGATGTGTAATGAATTGTGTGCACTTTGGTAATCTGTGGCAACAGTGAGTAAAACAAGTTCTTTTAAGCCACTGCTGAGGGCTGTAAAGAACTGAGAATGGAAAGGGTGGAAACAGTGAAAAAGGCCAATCCAACTGAGTACCTGCTGGCTCCTGAGCATTCTTGAGCACGGGTTTGATAGACTGTGGTGTTTCTCTCTGCAGCGCTTCCACCTCTCATTCTGACCATTCTGCTCACACCAAATCTGCTTCTGCAATATCGTCCGACTCGGTCTCCACCTCGGCAGACAACTTCTCTCCAGATTTAAGGGTATGTATGTTTTGTCTTAAAAAAGAAAGATACTTACGTGTGTGTGTGTATATATATATATATATATATGTATGTACATCGTGGGCTTCTTCAGAGGACATTTCTTGCTCCTGTGACTTTGGATATGGTAAAATGATGTCAACTCTCAGGTTAATGCCAAATTTCATATAGCCAAAGCATGAAAGGACCCAAAGTCAACAAGGTGAAATTGAAGTTTAATCTCTACTATATTATTTCCTTCTTTATAAAGTTGTTTAATCTTCAAAAAGCTGACTCTGCAACCCACACTTAGAAATTAATTTTCAAAGGAACTCCCATTTTCTTTTAAGTGCTTTAAGTGAGTGAAATCCTCAACCTGCCAGTTATATATACACACACAGCAGGAAAAAAAAAGAGGATACACAAGAGATGTTCTCTCTTGAGAGCTCTTGCTTGTTTGTAAACACTGAGTCCTTGGAAGTATCTTCTTTCAGAGAAAGATTACTATCTCCGAGCTGATAAAAATAATCTCTGTCACAAGAAGTTGCTCTGACATAAAAAGGTCCAAGCAAGGCTCTTTTAAGTCTATTATAAGATTAGTTAATTATAAATTCAAAGTTCTAGTACAGTGTCACAGAAGCTTTGAAAGCTTCTGTGAAAGTTTGAAAGCTCTCTGTACATTCCTGTTAGGAAAGCAGCAGGTTTGCTGATGTACCTTTGCTTTAAAGAAATGTCCCTGAGTATAAACTACTGGGATTGGTACTTTCTAGCAATGACTGTTAACATTTCTCAGCTGTCATTGAGAATCTTTGTAAAATTTTAACATGGTAAAATTGCATAAAACCCTCTAAATGCAATACTAGTTCCTTTGACAGCTATGATACTTTTTTTTGTTCCGTTAGTGTTGTCTCAGTACACCGATTCATAAGTAGCAAGAACACAAATATTTCTTTCTAATGGCATCTTATTAGCCAACATTAAGCCAACATTTGAAAATTAATTGGTAGCTGATGTATAATCTAATGAGAGTTTTCAGCTTTTTTACCTATGGTTACAAAAAACAGTCTTCAGAAGATGCCTGGATAAAAAAGTTTGTAAAATGTCTAGTTTTCCCCAGTGAAATTGGGGTGTTTAGTTACTCCAGCATAGAGAAAACACAGTTATTAGTCTGAGGCCAAGTGATTCATTGATACAAATATACATGAGATTGCAAATACTGCTGTGTCTGTAACTGTTCATATAATATTATTGTAAAAAGAAATCATGTGAATTTTTTTTTTTTTTTTTTACTTAAGTTTGCATAATTTGTTTCTTTTTCCAGTTTTGAAGTACAACTCAACTGCCTTTTCACAGTTTTTGTGACACTTGGGGATTACCTTTACAAGTAGAGAATGAAACATTTCTTCTCTAGAATCAAGTTGTCTTTCCTTCCTGGTGGTTAAGTTGGCTCAACAAGTTTTCCTTGTAGCCCGGACTGCGTCTTGTGACTCTTTCCCACCTTTGTCACATTGTATCTGTGTGCATTTTAAGCTGTCTGGGCAGGGATTTTAGCTCTCCTGAGCTTGCCTTATTCCCCATCCTCTGTACACACTGGCAATCAAAGAGAGTGTCCTCAGAGGAATGTTCACTTAGCTGCATGACAGAATTTTCAGGCAGGAGATGCATGTATACTGTTTACTGGAGACCATTAGAAGTCCATCCTTCCTTCCTGTAATTTGCAGAGTGATTTCTTCACAGCTTGCCCTCCTTTTTTTCTTTTTTTTCCTTTTTTTTAAAAAAAAATATTTATTTATTGGGGATTTATTTATTGATTTATTTATTTATTTCTAAGCAAGCTGAAGTTCTGCCATGGTTGGAACAAAAGCTGCTCCCCTTTCATTTTAAAATAATGTTTAAGGAGAGAAGGTAAAGCAGAGAATTAATTATTTACAAGAAAGGCACTGCAGGCCAAGTGCAGGCCATTTTTGCTAGAAAAATGCTTCTTGGTTTTAATTTGCGTCAGCTCTGTGGGGCCTAAATTCACTAGAAACCTGCCATGCTTCACCTAAAGCTTGCTCTTTCAGAGGGGGTACGTGTGGCTGCAATGCAGTTGTGCATGGGCATAAAGCTGGTTCTTTCCCTTACACTCGAGTGCTTGTCAGTGGTAAGCAGACCTAGAGAAAATGCATTCCTGTGGTCTTACTTGCATTAGGGTGTAGGGAGAAAGGGGGAGTTTCTGCTAGCACAGGTTGACTTTATCTCTCCTAGATATGCATTAACATTTCTCTCCTCATTCCTGAGAGTGTTTGATGGTGGAGAGCAAGCCTGGGAGGTGGGTTGAAGATCCATCCTCTACTCCTGGACAGCTTCTCATGTTGGCATTATCAGTGGAACTGCAGTCCCACAACTTGTCCTCAGATCAGTCTCTGCTGGTGCTAGCGTGTTACAGTTTGCTCCACGGGCTTGCTCTTGGAGCCTTGTGTCAGCTCCTAAATGGAAGACTTATTATGAGTGGTAACCAGCTAACACTGATGTCTTTCAGGTCTTGAGGAGAATAGACATGCTCTGTCTGGGCTTATCAGTCTTTGTCCAACTTTCTCCAAAGTCGTCACAGTTCTGCAAGTTTTTTTGTAAAGTCAGTTCTGTGAGAGCTTTTTCAAGATCCTGATTGTTCTTATTATTTTTTTGATCTTTATGAGATGTGGCCTTGCCTTTGATACTGCAGATGAGGTCTTGCCATTAACTGATACAGTAGCATGAGCATGTTCTCTGTTCTAGCCCTTTCTTTACACGCCCAATCATCTTCTACAGCTTTGAATGGCACAAGACAGCATGACCTCCCAGGTCTTAACAGGTGCTGAGATTTGAGCTAAGCACCTTATTACTTCTGAGGACAAAAAGAAGTCCCACGTTGTTCCTGGAGAAATGTAAGAGAGTAAGCCCTAAAGTGGGAACCAATGCATTACGTGGTGACTCTGCGGTACGGGAGACAAGTGCTACGTGGTGCTCTCACAGGAAGGTGTTCCATCAGTTAGTTTTAAGAGGCTGAAAATAAGCTTTTCAGATTTTGAAGTCGATCTTCCAATTATGGGAATACACTCTTAATGTGTATTTAAATTTTCCCTGCTAGAATGAAATGCTACGTGAATCTGTCATCACTCCTACCTCTACTTGGTCTCTGCCTCTGTGTGTGCACTGACTCAAATTTAGGAATTCAGTTTCTGCGATGGTGGAAAAACACTTTGTGATAGCTACAATTAGCACTCTCTTTTTTTTTTGCTGTGGGGAATATTTAGAAGAATAGTAGGCGTCCTTCAGGAGGAGGGAACCAGGGGAAGGACCCACATAATTTCTTGTGGTCTGTGCCTGCAGTTTTCTTTTGGAGTGCAATTAACACTCTGCGTGTATGCACGCATGTGTGTAGTGAGGTAAAATGAGATAACCACTGGGGATTCCTACTCAGTGCATGTGCAGTATTTTTCCTAAATCTTTCTCCAAAGTATTTAATAATAACCTTTATGAAAGTGGGTTTGTGGTGTTTTTTAAATGTATATTGAGCATTTCAATATCTGGAACTAAGATTAAATTGCCTTTCCACTACGATTTATAGAATTTTCACTTAATAAACTAACTCTAAATAACTTTTGGCGGCTTCAGATAGCTGAAAAAAAAAAAGAAAAATAAAAGAGAAAAAAAAGAAAAAAGAAAAGAACTCCAACAGAAAAACAAGAAAGCACTATTAGGTTCTCCTCTCCACCCGCTTCCTGATCTCAGATCTGAAGCTGTTTAGAATTGATTTAGGGAATGCACTTTTCGAGGGAACTCATAGCAAATGCACTGCCATATGTTTTAACATAAGTTATAGATCAGGCAAAACCGGAATTAAATAGAAGTAGTTGGAAGTGAAAATGAGCTGGGAATTCATAGATGCTTTGCAATTTGGGATGAGATTGTAAAACACCTTAAAGCCAACATTGCCAAAGGGATTGAGGTGCGTAAATATCTCTTACAGATTTTGGTGGTTATTAAAATACAGTGAGATTAAATCCTAAGGTCCTAAGTCCTATAGGTGGTATTTTCTCCTGTGCCTGGGGGCAGATATGTCTTAAGTCTTCTTGTTAATGCTCTAGCTTTTAACAGTTGGGACTTTCATTTTGAGTTAGCTGTTGATTTATAGAATAATGCCTGAAGTTTACCACGATCAAAGCTTTAGAGTAGCTCATAAAGGCATTGGATCTTTTCCATCTGCAGTTGGGAATCAGTGGATACAGCCAGCAGAGCCTGCTGCCACTTCCTTCAGAACAGTATCTTTGCTCGAAAATGTGTTGAGGTCCATTATGTTTGGCTTTGGATTGTATACAGCAAAAGTCTGAACTAGAGGATGGAAACTTGCATGTTGGCTTTCTTACATTGCATGGACAGAGGAAACCAGTACAGCAGACCCAAATGTCACCTGCTTAGTTGTGCAGCCTTCAGAATAAGCAGTTCGAATCTTTGTTCTTAGCATTGCTGTGTGATCACTATGTCAGTCTCCCCTTTGCAGGCAACAGTAAGATCTATAGTTCTGATACTCCTCCGAGGTCCAGCAAAATATTATACAACCGTGTGTCCCATCCTTCATGATTGTTTGCTCCCTCCATAATTTTCTCCTTTAACATAGAAGGAATAGGTGGATTTGCAATGGGTTTATATACAAGATACAAGAACATTATCATAGTATGCCTATAACAGAGAGGTTAGAGAAAGGAAGAAATAGAGCTGCTTGTGTAACCTTAATTTTTTATCCATTATGTGTATGGTTGGAGACTGTAGACAAGCCCATGTGGTTTATTTTGTAAGATACATAACTGATGCATGACAAAAGGTATATGAAGGAGTCTTCTCTTTCCAAGACTGTAAATGGATGCCATCGCTGTCTCCTCAGGTTTCCTGGATGAAATTTGTTTGAACAAGTCTGCATTTGAGCTAGCCAACCACAGTTCCTTTGTAGTTGTTAGAAGGAAATAGGTCATTTATGATCTGATTTATCCCGGCTTTAAGGAAATACCCACTCCAGGTAGCTGAGTTAGAGAAGTCCTTGGAGCAGGACACTGTGAATGTTACTTGAGAGGCAGCAACTGATTTCTCAAAGTGGATCCCAGCTTTAGCTCTGCTCCAGTAAAGGTGTGGTTTTGTTGCCTTTGAAAAACTACTGTGTTTCTCCTCTGACTATGAAGAGAGTTGAGGGTAATTTCTCCAGATGTAGAACTCTGTAATTGAGGTAAGTCCTGTCCCTCAGCTGACGTTGGGCAGGGTTAACCAAGATGCCAGTCACTGACTTCGCCACCATTGTGTTACTTTATTCTAGCTTTAGTGCAAAGTGGCTTAGACTAGTTTTATGTAGAACATGTATATTGTTAGTAGAAAAACATATTGAAGAAAGATGTGATTTCCCCCCCACCCCATCCTTTGCTGTAAATCATAAAACTAGCCTCAATGAGCTTTTCCATTGCTATCTCCCTGCCAACGCAGGAAGTGTGTCAGGCTTCAGTTATGTGTAACACATGTTTAACAAGAGCTGGGTTTAGAGAGTGGCATAACTTTTTAAACTTTAAGCACTCATTTAAGACATGTTTCTAAATTTTGCTTTTAAGGGACTTTTCAGTCAGCGAATGACGCTAGATTGGAATCACTAAATCTTGAAAAAAAACCCTCTGCCTAAGCACCTCCAGGGTGGTTGAAGACTCCCTGCCCCATCAGTCAGCTTCATCCCTTGCTTAGTGATATATGGGGATAAATATTCCTGGTTTGGGCTGGCCCTTGACTCTTCGTGTAGGACTGCCTGGAAGAAGACTAGTGCATAGCAAACATAAGCTGTCTTCTGTGGTGTGAGCTTTCCTTGCCAGTGCGCTGGACTGTGGGTGCTATTAAATTACAGACCATATTGCACAAGCCACCAGATGGTGAAGGTAATTGACCTGTGGTCACAAAAGACTTGTCTGGATGTGAACTGATGATACAGCAGTGAAATGAAATAAACAGTTCATCTTTTTACTGTCCTGTGTGAAGACTTGACCATACGACCATATGTGTTTATCCACATCATCACTTTGAGCTCAGTTATATTCTCGGTTATATATGTGGAGTTGCACCTCATGTTTTTGTGGGTGCACAGGAGTAAAAGAAGCTATACAAGCAGAAGCAGACCTTACCTGATCTGCATTGGTAATTCCACAGGTTACTTTGCACACCAGAATGAAATTGGGGCCAAATTCAGAAACAGGCAATGCTTTACATTATCAAAGATATCAAGAGCAGCAGAGGAGAAGTAGGAAAATCTTACAGGCAAAAATATTTAAATATGAGTTGCGTGTGTGTGTGCCTGTGGGAAACGGGCTTTTTTTCTTCTTTGGAGCATTAAGCTGTTGATGAACAAAGGCACAAAGGAGTGGTTCTGGAGAATGAATGATGCTCTTGTCCATAAGCATGGTCATTCCAGGACAGCCCTCTAAGAGATTGGAATTCAGCCTCTGCCATTACCATGTTTTTCTAGGACTCCAGTTTCCATGATTGTAAATGAGGATATTTCATGAGAATTACAGTCTTTTTCTTTTTAAACTGTCCTAAGAGATTGAAAATATTGGTCCTTCTCCCTGCACCTCACCCCAGTAAGTCCTTTTCTATACCTCCCCCTCTCAAGGAAGCAAAAACACAGAGTAGTCAAACTCTGTACTGCAAGATATTGATTTCATGCAAATTAGATGGAGGAAAAAGCCAAATGCAGACAGTTTTCTGTCTCCTTTACATGGAAATAATACTCCCTAAGCGCTCATCTAGTTAGAAGAGAGCAAAGACAGCAAGCCTTGCTAATATTTCTTATAGAGGTACCTGAATGTTTGAATATGTAGTAATGCACAGTGAAAGAAATCTCTGGAAACATTTATGATTGCCATCTATTAGGAATGGAAAACTAAGGAGAATAAGCAAATGGCCTTCATATGTTCCTCAAAAATATTTTCATCTCTTCGTAATTGACTGCTGTATTTCTCCTAACTACAAAGAATTCTCCTTTTGCTGAGGAAAACTGGGTAAGAGGTGCCTCCCCCTCATTTATTTTTTTTCTCCTAGAGTGATAGTTTTGTAGATTGAAACACATATCAGGCAGGAATGAACAAGCATGATAATTAAAAGGAGCACACGGATTTGTGACTGCATGCAGTACCTGCCAAGATTTGATTTTCTGTAGATGTTTTTGCACTGAATGAAACATTTTTATTCCCCTACATATGATTGTTTACTCATTGTAAATAGGTAATTACTTGTATCTTGAATCCTTATCTAACTCCAAAGTGAAATTATTAGTAAGTCACAGAGTTTTCTGTGACTTACTTTAGTTGGTAGAAATTATAACTCTCTTTTTGATTGGTGTTTTTCTGTTGCTTAGGACTGATTATATGAAATTCATTGAACTAGTTTAATTCTTTCCTTGAAAATTTTAATCTGTTTTCCCATAGAAGTTGATTGCTAGACAAAATTCAGTAAAAATAGAGGATAGATTCAGGCTCATGTGCTGTCCAAAGTTTTTTGAACAGCCAGTGGAGGACAGAGCTGTTGTCGTTCAAGATGTGTGTGGAATCCTTGGCACAGAAGAAAGTTCTGAATTAAAAAAAAGTTGGACTTGTCTGAATAGATAATATCTGCAACCTTCTGTGCCAGGGAGCATTGCTGTGTTGAGTCAATGACGACTTTCTGTCAGAGCCTAATGAGAGAATTGTCTTGAGGCACCAAGCCATACAAACTTAAAGAGACAAGCCAGCCACGGTTGAACAAGTGGCCCTCAACAAAGTGTTCCTTTGAGCTTCTAAGCCTTGCCTTATACTTGTGCAGTGAGGGCCCAGGAGATTCACCAGCCCAGAGAGGCTGTTCTTAATCACTGGACACTTGGGAGAAGTACATCGTGTCAAAAACAAAGCAGGAAACTGCAGGGAAACGCTGCATGTGGCTACATCCTCCTGCAGAGGAGTCCCTTTATATTCCTCTGGTGACTGTATTATTTTTTTACAAAATACACTAATCTTCAGCTTATTTTTAAAGATTTTCAAGAAAGTGGTAAGTAAGAAAGTGATTTCTCAAGCCTTTTTATACCTTCTCCAAATATATGTGGTAGTTGTTGATTTTTTAGTTATTTTTTCCATTGTGACAGGAAAGCATAGTTAAAAGCCAGCTGTAGTGTACATTGCATGTGATTATTACCTTCAGAACAGTGTAATAGGTGGTCTGTTGTCAGAACATTTTACTGATAACTTAAATGCCTCATGTTGTTTTTGAAACAAGTTAGGAAGCCTTCTTTGGCTGAGTGCTCTCTTGGGAGCCAAACAGACTCTATGTGATCTTTGGACAGTGTATTTGATTTTCTGTGCACTATTCTGAAATGATCCATGTGTCCATGGTGTTTTGTCTTTTTCCCTTTGAACTGCTAATATCCCAAAAGAATAAAACACAAAGCATTTCCCTGCAATTAATATCTCGCTGGTCTGAATGTCTCTTAACATAGTTTTTCAACCCATCTGGTCATAATTCTTAGAAAAGTCCCCATGCCTCAGTCATGCAGAGATACTGCTGTTCTTTCCCATAGTCATTCTGCTGTGGTATTCTTAATGATTCAAAAATAATCAACAGAGTCCATTTGCTTGCTTGATTTACATTCTCTTGCATTTCCAAAGGGATAGATAGCACATAAATCTTCTCAAGTACATTTGAGATAGCCATAAATGGCTGCTGAAGATCTTTTCAAAGTAGTGCAGTGTTTGCAGTCTACAGGAGGATTTGTCACGTAAGCATGGGCTACCACTCTGCCATCCTTCTAATTCAACATTGAGAAGGCAGGAGCATCTAAATAGCAAAATGCTAGGAAAAAATGTTCATTTAGAGAAGGAACCAATACACCACTGAAAAAATATTCTAAGTAAGCATGTGGGTCTTGATTCTGCAGATATCTGTGTCAGTGCTGCAGCTTCTGTCAACATCAGCTGGACAGTTAGACGCCCGTGTTTTTTCTCAGGTGAATGGAACAAGCTTCTGTATCTGTTTTGTTTCAAAAGTTTTTACCCTGTCGTTGGGGCAATGATACATCTTGATACACCTGCCATAGTGCAATCCTTTGTTGATTGACTTTCACAGCAACAGTCATGAAAGAAGGAAGGGATGGTGGGGAGAAAGCAATCAGGGGAAGGAATAGATGAACATGGTCTGAGACCAGGAAAAGGCATTTGAAAGGAGAAAACATTGGTTACCTAAGTGTACGTGTTTTGCTCTTAATTTACAAAGAAAATAAATTAAAAAACCCTATCAAGCATGTAAAAATAACTCTATGGCTAAGCCTTTGCAGAAAGGCTGACTTCCCTCATTTGGTCCTCTGAGGCAGCAGAAAGGACTCAAAAGCTGTCTCTGATGGCTAATAATCAGCAGCTTTGGAGTCATGCCTGTTTTAATGAAGTTCATGCAGTTTTTCAGTCTGAGCTGGCTCATACCCATCCTGCCTCTCTCCACAGAGTAACTTTGGACTTCTCTGCAAAGTACGGATTGTGACTACTCGGTTGTATGGGGAAGTCCAGGAGATTGGTCACTGCTCACTGGCCACAGTGAAGCATAGAGATGGGATTCACCCTACCAGATGTAGATACCTGCATCAGAGTTTCCTACCCTAATTCTCTGCCATCAGTGGGAAGAAAAGTGCTCATCCTAAAGGGGAATGTCCTAGGTCCCCTGTTTTCCACTGCCTAAGCAGAGCACCTAGATGGACTAGCTCAGATGTAGATCTCCAATTTGAGATGAAATGGATATTCTTGTAGTTTACTGACTACCCTGCCTACACAGTGGCAAGAGTGCTGATTCGGGAGTGCCAGCCCTTGAGAGAAAGACATTTAAAAAAAAAAAAAAAAAAAAAAAGGAGTGGAGGAGGAAGGAAAGTTCAGGTATGTTAACTACAAGCCGAATATTCCCTGGTAGTCTCCTAAAAGTACTGTCTGATACTTAAAATTTTCTTGTAAGATATAAAACCTTTTACTTGGCTGTTGAGTTTCAAATCTGTATTTCACCCATAATTTGGAAAGCTACATATTTTTAAAAGCTACTGATTCTGCCTGTGAATTCCTGCACACACACATGTACAACACACACACTGTTGTTCCTGCAGCATATTGCTGCTGACCGGGGCACACTCATGAGGTAGATGTGACAAAACTGTTGAGTTCAGGGGCTGCAGGTGCAAAGGGATTTTGTGTGCATGTGTGTAATGTTTGTCTGTACACACAGATTATATAAATTTATGTGAAGGGAACAGTTATGAGACTGGCTTCCTGCTGTAGGAAACACAGAACAGGGAACAACATGTAGCTGAAGTAAAAGTGGCTCTGAGCCTGGAGAGCTCATCTTTTGAATGGATGGAACAGACATGGTTTTGGGGAAAGGAATAATGCAGGAGCAAGGTGGTCAGTGTGTTGTGTTGCACCAGTTCTGTGGCTTTACGGGTAACAAATCTGTTCAAAATGGTTTGGAGTGTGTAGGAGGTTACCAAGGAGAGATTAACTCAGAGATGGAAAATAAATAAATAAATGAAATCACACAAAGGGTACATTTTACTTTTGTCTAAACCAAACAAGTTTCTTTTGGTCATTCTGATTGTGATCCAGGATAGAAGAATCTATGCAGGCTTGGGAAAACTGTTACACAGCAATTTGGTAACACAGGCCTGTAGTTTCCCCTCAAGTTGCAGGAAGCCAGAAAAACCCTGATCTTTGTCTATGGGTTTTAAGACTGAAATATTTAGGAGAAAGTTCAAGAGAATAACTGGAAAATGACTGGAGGGACCTCAGGTGCCCTCGTCATGCATCTTTGTGATTTAAAGGCTTGTACTGCAGACATTGGTGTTTAGGGACAACATTACTGCCCCTAGTCAGTCCTGGCTGTTCTCCCTCCCTCGCTCTGGGTTTACACACTAGGCCAGGAAAAGTTATGGAAAAACATCCATTTAAAAATCCATCAAGCAAACCCAGGCATCTAGACTGAAGTGGGTACCGGAGCAATCACAGCACCAGCAGTTTGGGTAGGAGGCGGCAGTCCTGGCTCAGCCTCAGCCAGCACAAGATGTGTTGGCATCCCAGCTGTGCAGCTCCTCTGGTGGGCAAGCACCTCGCAGGCAGTACAAGAGGAAAACATACCAGTTGTTTTGTTCAAAGGCAACAGCAAACCCAGAATATAGGGTTTGCAGCCTCTCGGGTCCTTCTGGAGTAGCATTCAGTGATGCACAGGCCTCTGAGACCCTGTACTTAAAAGTTAGGGTGCAGTGTATCTCTGTACCACCCTGAGTTGGCTGTAGCTGCTTGGGCTGAGACATCAATCAGGAGAGGGATTTTTGGAGCGGCGTGCTGGCTGCTGTGTTAGGACGCAGTGTGAACATGTGGTTTGAGAAGCTTGTCAGAACTGCAGTATCCTCAGCTGCAGTGTGAAGAGGTAAGTAATGAGGCAAGGAGCAGCCTTACCTCTTTAGCAGGATTTAAACCTCTTTGCCTCACCCCACACGTGCAGGCAAAGGCGAGAATCGTTTTTTGGCCGAGATGTGGAGGTTGTCAATAATACAGCATCAGGGTTTCCTTGCCTTGGGTGCTGTAGGTGGGAGGGCATGAGAGCTCCACACCTTCAGCCATGGGTAAGTGGGCTGGAGCTAACGCAAGGTGGGATCCTGGAGTAAGAGAAGTGGTTGTTAAATGTAGCAAGTGTGGGTTTGTTCTGCTAAGTTGCTGCTTAAGCAGAGAACAAAGGTAGGTGGTGGCATGAAGTCCTCACACCCTCTCTGAGCTGAGGCAGGACTTATGTTTAGGTGCTAAGGTACTCCCATGCTCAGCAGCCCAGAGGGCTGTTCTATCTAGGGGGAATGCTGCTGATGGGTGGAATGGGTAGATGCTATTACTTGGTAAAAGAAGACAGAAATAAAGTTTATTCTGATGTATAACTGAACTCTTAATTCCTCTAGAGATTCAGTTACCAAGCATAATATTTTTCTGGGGAAAATACAACAAAGACCTTGTTTGGCTTAGAGGCAAGGCAGAGTAGTTGCTTGCAGAAATCACTTTAGTGATGGTTATGACAGGTACAGCCAGGACGTGGCTCTACATCAGCATGGTCCTACTGCTAAGTAATTCTGATTCTGCCCAGCTCTGGCTGTGACCTTCATTGCCGACCTCTAAGCACTTTATTATTGTTCCCACTGACCAACTTAAAAACCTGAGATGCACAGAGGTGGAACATCTCCCTTACAGATGTACCTGGCACCCGCCTCAGTGGTGTTTATGCAGCAGTAGCCACACGTCACTACTGCAGTCAGGCTGTTGCAGTTGTGTCCCTGGCTCCCCTACTTGCTTTCTTGCCTTCCTCCATGGAGCTTGTAATTTCATTCTGCAGAATTTGCAGAGGGCTAAATCTGTGCCCATGAGTGATATTTTAGGAGCCTTGAAAATAGGCTAATGTACAAAAAAAGATTTTCTCACAGTTTAATAATCCCTTTTTGGATTTGATGGAGGGGTGGGAAGGAGGATGGCAGTAGGATGGAAGGGCTTTTCATGTCATTTCCATACTCATATAAGGGGCAGAGGGTCTATCTGTGATGTTAGCATCCTCCCAGACGCCATGTGCATTGTCCCATCTATTTCTTCCACCTTGAGCAGTTTCCAAAATTTCACTTTTCCACCCACTTTTCCTCCTTCCTGCCACCACCTGTCCTTTATCACTGCTCCTGATGTCTTCTCCTGTGCCTGCTGCCTGCATTGTCAGCTGCACAAAGATTGCATTTCCCCAAATCATATTTAAGTAGCCATTGATGGAGGTGGGTTTTAGGAAAATGCCTACTGTTCATTTCTCAATTTCTGCCAAGAAGGGTTTCAAGTGTTCACATTCCAACTAGGAGGTTCATTCAAGTTCTAGAGCTGGGCAGATGATGGAAAGACTGGCACACCAGAGAAATATTTGTCCTGGGATTTCTGACCATGTCTCTTGCAGCTTCTTGGGAAGGATGACTGTTATCCGGGGGCAATGTGCTTGCTTCGATGTAGAAATCATCACGGAGGTAGTTGCTACTGTGTTACCTGAGGTGGATTGTGTGGCAAAGGTCAGTTGAGGGATGGTGGAAATGAGTTTAGTCCTCAGCTCTGTACCAGAAAACACCCAAAAGAAATAAAAAATTCCTCAACGAAGTAGGGGAGGGGCAGAGGCAAGGGGGCAGAAGCTGTGCTTCCAGGAGGCCATCTGTCCACTGCCCTGTGTTGAATGGATTGTAGGTTTGGATTGCTGACCCTTTCCTCTGACCCTGGGGACTCCACATTTCAGAGAGTGCAAGTAAGCAGATGGATTTTATTAGACTTAGAAGAGCTAGTTTTTAAACTGAGAAAGCTTTCACCCTTGTCTTTACAGAATGGTGTTGACTTGGAGGTCTTTGTCTTTCATACTTTCATACTTGCCTCTTCCCTTCTCTCCCCCAGCTGCAGAACCCACCTGAGCACTGCCCACTTAGTGATCACGACAGCTGTTCATCATACCAAATGCTTTTGCTTAAGATACAGCCCAGACCTCCAAATGTTTGCTGCTGGATGTGCTCCCACTGACATCGTAGGAGAGCACTGAGTTCAGCTGTTGACTGAAGTGATCCTAGCAGCAGCTGCTGCCCATTTGGGGTATGGACCTTCTCAAAGAAGTTATGATCATGTCCTGAGCGCAGAGTGTATTTTTAACCAATGTCCTTCCAAGATAAAAGGCCACAAGTATCACCACCACTTACGGACTATTAGCCAGAAGTCTCCATCTCATTTGGCGTAATCCAGATGTTATCCTGTTAAGGCTGTTAATCAGCTCAAGAATTGACACACAGGAGTTGAGAGCGGGTCTACATCACAGGCTTTTACTGGGGAGGCCGTCAGTCAGGGCTTTGATGGGACGTGTGATCTTTGGCCAACACAGCTGTGCTGACAAGAAGTCCTCAGCATAAACTTCTGCTAGTTAGACCAGCAAAACCTTGTTTTTACCAGTATTGCTGATGTGGGGGAGGGGAAGCTTTTCTCCAAGTTCAGTGCTGCCCTTGTGAGCTCTGTTGATGGTGACCTCCCTTTAGCTGTCCCGTAGACTCCAGTCTGACTGCTCTGGCAGCCCCCCCCAGAAAGAGCTGGCCTAAGTGGGTGCAGTTCTGAGGTTCCTGTTAGGAAGCCAGGACTGTGCTTGGTTTTAATATTTTTTTTTTAAAGAGTCTTTTGAATGCATTTTTTTAAATGTACATCTTGTTCTCAAGAAGGCTTTGATCTTTTTAATCTTTTCATCTATACATCAATCTGTTGTGTGAAAATGCTGGAACATGCTTTTATTGTGGCATAAGGTTTCTTTGGGGTTTATTTTCATTTTTTTGCATCTTTTAGAGAATTTTTCTTCCTCAGGGCTCTCCCTCTGCCTTGATCTTATATGAAAGTTGACCACAGACGTGTCAGGTTCTAGAGTGCCACTTTAGGCCGTGTCTTTGATTTTTCTTTGCAGGGATTTCCTGATATCACATAAAACCAATTCTTTCTATTTCCTCACATTAAGATGAAGAAAGCATTTTGGTTGAGTCTGTGCATTCAGTTGTGAGCAAACATGAACTCCCTCTGCCTGTCTCCACTAAGTGGGATGCATTCCAACTTTAAACTTAAAGTCTTGTGGTTACTGCGGCATGAGGCAGAGTCTGGACTAACTCACCTGCTCTCTGTCTGTGTTATTAGGCCAAGGAACTGGTGTGCTGCTGTGGTTGTGGTCGACACGGCCACTTTGAGGCATGGGCAATGTGACTAAATCCATCCACATTTGTCTACATAGACTTAACCTTATTTCTGCTCACTTACATGTGCTCTTCTCTGCTAATTCTTACTATAGAGTTAGACCTCAGCTTATGCTTTCCTAGTTACAGACTGAGACAAATCAGGAACTTTACAGTTGTCGGACCCTCACTGAAGACAGTGGTCTGACAAGGTAGCATCATGGTAACAGCTGATCATTTCAGCAGGGAAAGGAAATGATTCCTTTGGTTCAGTGTGGAACTGTGGGGACAGAGAGCTTGGCTCATGGTGATGGGTTGGGGAGGAGAAGGCTGGGGCATGAAAGGCAGCCACCTGGGAAGTCTGCTGCTTCAAACAGCTTCTTCATCGCTGACATCCTTGCTTGAACACTTGTGCATGGCCCAGTTGTATACTCAGGGACTGCGTGGAGGTCTTCCACATGCTTTGTGTTGAGCTTTCAGAGGCTGAGATACTAGGCAGTACCTTAAGATCTTTGAATGTTTTTTGTCCTTGATATTGTTGACCTCTTGCAGGTAAGTGTCAACTTCTTGGTTTGTGAAAACATAATTAATTTATTTTTTTACCTCTGTCTTCTGCCTAGGTCCTGAGGGAGACTAATAAATTGGCTGAAATGGAAGAGCCACCTTTGCTACCAGGAGAAACCATTAAAGATATGGGTATGTGAAGAGGAAATTCCTTATTGTTTGCTGACCAAATAGAATATCCACAGAGGACAGTATCTTGGTGGTCATTGACCACCAACAGCAAATTGCAGATGTTTTGAGAACCATGATCAGATTGTTTTATTAATCAAGTTATTGAGCATTACATGAGCCATGGTAGCTATGTATTTCCTCTTAGCATGTAGCAAACACAAGGCAATTCAACATACCTTAGTATGAGTGATCAGGTAGGTTGTACAGCTTTGCATTTCCTGCCTCCTGAGAGGACATGGATTGACTGTTAAAAGTTTTTCTTGCTCCAGAATAACTTCTTAGATTAACACAGCACAATTGTGTGTCAAATCTCTGTCACAGAGTGCAGGAGAGGGTACAGTGCTGTTGCAGAGAACTTGCTGTGATAAGGGGATGAGGCTTTTTTTCTCTATTTTCATCCAGACTTTCTGCCATGCATCAGGTTTGCTGTTGCACTCCAGTCTGAAAGTTTGAGTAAGCCTCTTGTTTGATTTTTTGCACTCCCTAGTTTAACATTTTGCCTTCCTCTTTAAAACAATGTGGGAGAGTACAACTTCAGACCTAAGAATAACACCCAAAAACCCAAACTGAAAATACCTCACCAAAAAACCTCAACTGGCAACAACAAAGAAAAACATAAAAGCAAGCAAACAAAAAAAACTCAAACACCCCACAGCTCAGTCTGTTTCTCTGATACTCCTTTGCTAAGGACTCTGAGCTTATACTCCAATAGTGCACTGCAAACTGACATCTCACTCTCGCCACATGCACAGTTAGCTCTGACAGCAAGACTGTATTTCAAAAGGGTCCTGGAGAATGGCTTAAGAGATCAGTTACCAGTGGTTTAACTATTGCAAATGATATGTTGAGACATGTTAAGCTGTACAACTGGGTGACTCTTGGAGTAGGCCAGACAGCAGCTGCCTGGTCCAGCAAGAATTTAAAGGTAGCAAAAAGGAAATCTTTATTATTCATCAGCAATAATTATTTCCTGATAAAAGTGTCAAGAAAGGCAAATGTAATTCTCTTTGTATTTTTCAGGGAAGGGAAGACAAATTATTTCAATCAACCCATTAATCTAGGGTAAGATTGGTCCTATAAAAGACAGGAATTTCATAATCAGGGGAATTAGTAAATCCTGGTTTCCAGTCTCTTTCTCCCATATGGATTCTTTTATATCTGCCAAAGACTGAGTTTATTAGACTTTCTTTTGGTAGTAGCACTAGTACCATGTCTGTTATTATACCTGGCATTCCTTCTCTCAAATGGTGAAGCATTGCAGTGCTTCATTGGATAGAGACTCCTGAAATCACACAGCCATAGCAGGGTTAAGGTTGGACAAGCCATGTGCACTGGTACATGTGCAGTGTAATTAAGTAAAACTGTTTTTTTAGGAAACCAAGGTAATAAAATGCAAATGTGAAAGGTGATGTGGCTTACAAGGTGGCAAAGCCAGTGTTTGAGATCGTGCCTGGGTTTCCTTACCTGGAAAAGATTTTTCTATCACCTTTCCCCTTTCCCCAGAAATCCTGTTCCTTTTCAGATGTGAATGAACATTTCTCTAATTAGTAGATTTTGTTGGTTTTTTTTTCCAAACATTTTGAAATTACATTTTGAATAATGGGAACTGTAGTGGAAAAAATAGGCAGGCTGCCTTCACCCTTATTATGCTTCATGAGTCTGCTTTAAAACCTCTGTCAAACCAGTCTTTGAAAATAAGTGATTAATAATCGGCCAATAATGAAACACTTAGTTTAATTAGAACTGGCTAGAAGCATTTTGTGTTCAATTGTCCTTCGAATAAATGCATGTAAATTAAAATAAATAATGAAATTTCTAGCATGTGTGTATATATATTATTTTATTTATTTTTAACTACAAACTCGGAGCTACAGATTTTGCTCTGAATTAGTCACTCCTCGTATTTTAAGAGTCCTTCTCCATATCCAAATCTCAACAGTCAGTGAAGACTGCGCAGAAGCAGAGCTGGTGTGAGGATGATTTAGCTGTATGAGTTGCCAGTGTCCTGGAATAAGGCATTCTCTCTTCCTCCCTCCCTCCAGGCTAAATCCAGTAGGATAAAGGTAGAAGAAATTCAGGTCCTCATCCTGACAGCCCAGTAGCCTCACACCTCATGTGCACGGTGGCTGTCACCTGGACGAGAGGCAAGCTGTCCTGACTTTGCATGGCCCTTGCAAAATGGATCCCATAGGGTTTGGAGGCTTGAGGTTATTAAGGTGGTCCAGAAGGTTCTTTCATGGTCCTGGCAGCTGTGGTCGATGGTTCTCCCTCTGAAAAGATCTGTGTGTTTGAGAGGTGTCATTGCTGGTTGGTGATAGCGTAAGCCATTGCCACGGCACATCCAGCCAACTGCTTCAGTGGCAGAAGACTTGATAGGTCACTGCTGGGCAGCCCAGGGGGGAAGGGAATGACTTAAATGTTGGCGTTTTTAATTGATGTAAACCAGAAGGGCAGTTAGGGGAGGTGTTTGCTGTGGAAAACCAGCAGCACCTCTTGCCTTTTGCTGGAACAAGTGAGAAATGTTTGAGGCCTTTTAAGAAGGGGACTGCTTTGAGTCACCGTCACTCAGGCTCAGAAATAATTGAATTGGTGCAGAGTAACTTGATCGCTGACTTCAGGCTTAAAATCACTGGCAGTTGGGTGCTATACAGATTTGTGGCTGCTGGAAATGGCTGTAGCTCTGCTGGCAGTTAGCACGAGGCCCTTCGTCCCAGGGCTGACTCTGCATGCAAGGGGTGTGCAGAAAGATTCAAGTGTCCTAAAAGCCACATGTAGGAGAACTGCCTCCTTATGTCCTTGGTGGCACAAACCAGCTTGCAGACCATCCCTTAGTTTTTACGCAGGTTGTTGTCCGCTTTGAATATATGCATCCAGGCAGGAATTGTCTCCTCTGGTCATTCACGGTGTTCCCAGCTACTGGCAATGCATTGCTCGGGATGAGTAAACAGTTTGCAGCTGAATACTGGCTTTTTTACAGGGAAAGCAATTCTATGCAAATGGGGTTCTATGCAAATGTAGGGTTCTAGGTGCTGGTACTTACCTGGAGTTCATTTATACCCAGATTCTTACCTTCTCCACAGAACTGAAACTCACATAGTAGCTCTGAGATAGAACCCAGATTAAGCTTGTTTTCATTTCATGATCTGAAAAGCAGAGCCCCCAAATATTGTTGCTGTTATAATTTTACTCTCATAAATTAACCCTGAAATTAACAAATGTTCTCTTTTTTTCTTTTTTTAAGCTAAGGATGTTACTTACATCTGCCCCTTCACTGGAGCAATCAGAGGAACCCTTACTGTTACCAATTATAGATTGTATTTTAAAAGCATGGAACGGGTAAGCTTTTGAAAGATCTGCTTTTGTGGCCTATTCAGTCTTTAGACCTAGGTGTTCTTTGAGAGCCATTCTGTGTGAATCATAGCTTTATGTTTGGGAGTTTAGGCATAAGGGTGCATGAGTTGGGGATTTTTCCCCCTCCCCTTTTTAAACTCACAAATTTCAACTGTCTACAGGACCCTCCTTTTGTCCTAGATGCATCTTTAGGTGTAATCAACAGAGTGGAGAAAATTGGAGGTGCTTCCAGTCGTGGTGAAAATTCATATGGGCTGGAGATTGTATGCAAGGTAAAATTTTATCTGTGTTTTACAATAGGGGAAGGGGAATATATATTCTAAAAGGTTTTCTCTTGCAGAACGTCCTACAGCACCACAAACATTTCAGTCAGTATGACTTGACATGGTTCAAAAAGCATCTGATTAAAAAAATTTAAAAAATTAAATAAATTCAGGATTCTCCAGCTCCACTCATTTGAAGCAAGCTCCAAACCTTTATTCAGGCTTTGTGCTGGGTAATGTCTTGTCTTTGTAGTGGAAATGTAGGCCTGCATCCCACTAATGCAGTTCTCAGTTGCCCACCAGGCTACTCCAGGTAGACTTCAGTCATTGTGGAGTGCAGGATCCCTTTTACTCATTTGCATTTCAAAACAAGAAAGGGGCATTTTCCCTCTAAATCATAAGCTTATGTCCACTTGCTTCTGTGCTTTGTGTCGAGGGACCGGTAAGTAGCCTTCAGTCTTCCTTGAGACTGTTCCTTCATTTCTTTCAAGGTAGTATGTATTTCACATGTGCCTCTGAAGAGCCCTTGGAATCCTTGGAAATGCAGACTTCAATAAAAAGTAACAATTCACCTCCTCACATCTACTTAACGTAGGCCCACAAAGTAGATAAAGCCACCATCACCAGTCCTAAATCTATACCTCTGCTGTTCACCAGGGCTTCCCTTGGTGGCCTTGAAGAGAAAGCTGGATTCTGTACCTTGTAGGTCTTGGGCTGCTTGGAGCTCTTGTCAGAGCCCTCTCAAGGCTGAAAGTGTAAGGGCAGATGGAGGGATGAAGTGGAGTCCCAAACTGCTGTGGTCACTGCTGTGATTTTGAGGCACCTGGAAGCTAAGCAGACTCTCAATCTGTGGGTGCGCTGAGTCAAGAGCAGTTGATACAGTCTGTACCAAATCATCCAGCGGCTCCCTTGTCCTGTTGCAGTCATGATCCTCCCTTGCCTGTGTAGGGGTGCTGGCACTGGCAAGCTAAATTGTTCCCTGTTGTGACCTGGACTCCTGATTCTCAAGCATTTTGCCTTTGTGAAAATTTGCATACATGGTTGGGTTTGAATTAAACTACATTGTTTCCCTGGGTGGGAAACCCAAGCACAAGCTATACAATGGATATCTTTGCCCTATACAGCATATATGTACACATATGTGTATGCCACCCTGCTTGGCCCAGGATATGCAGAGCAGTTTAGTGCAGTAACAGAGTAGTACAGATTAAATTTATGCATCCTGTAATGTTCTGTGTCTGAAACCAATTACCTAATTTAGATTTGTGAGAAAGCTAAATCTTTAGCTATTAATCTCATTTTCTGACTTCCTATACCATCTTCATATGCTTGAACTTGATAGCTCATTTCCTGCTGGTGGCTTTTAAACCATTTACTACAAGTGCTTGAGTTGTAAGCTCAACTAGAAAATCTTGACATCTTAGAGATGCTTTATTTAGTTTCCAACTTTGATTTCGTAGATGAGTATAGAAAGGAGGTCCTGGGTTACCACACTTTGTGGAAACAGTGCTGCTGTGCAAAGTGGGGGAGTTCTCAGTTTCAAGACCTCCTCTTAAGTTCTCTAAGAGATGGAAGCTTTAAAAGGAAATGATATTAGTTGCTTTACACCAAACTGGCTGGACTTGGGCTCCCTATGTATAGTAGCTCTACGCAGATACTTTGTGAGGCAGTCCCTTCCAACTGTCTTCTGGCACAGCTCAGCATGAGAGCTCAGTAAGAGCTAGGAGGTCTGTTGCACAAAGTCCTGCCAAGCAGAGATAGTTTGTCTCTCAGCAGGGATCTCCCCTGGACTTTCAGCAGGTAGAGAGCTTCTAGTGAAGGCAAGATGATGTGATCAGGTGCACTCGTGTGCTCCCTCCACTCCTCTGCAGTTGTTTCAGGCTTCCAGGCTTTGTTGGAAGCTGCAGATGACCATTGAACCAAGGCCAAGAATGGAATACATAGTGTTCAAAGTATGATATTAAATCAGTATTAGAAAGAGCCCTGTGGTGTGAGTGACCCTATTTTGAGTGCTGTTTTTTATATTTTCTTTGGATTTTGAAGTAGTTCAGAAGTCTGCAATTTAATTTCCCTCTTTTATTTTTTTTTTCTAGGATATTCGAAACTTGCGATTTGCTCATAAGCCTGAAGGGAGAACTAGACGTTCCATATTTGAGAATTTAATGAAATATGCTTTCCCAGTTTCAAATAATCTGGTAAGTATTTTCTTCTAAGTTTTTACCAGAAGATAAAGAATGGCAGTAAGCTGTTTTGTTTAGACCCGTCTACTTGATACAGTGTTCAGATGGGGTGCATTTTGTCAAATGAGGAGAAATGCTGGTTTTTAAATCTCTTTTAGAATCAATTATGTAAGAATTTAGATTGTGTAGAAACAGTGGGGCTGGATTTCTTCATGCATGGAGAATGGTTTACTGATGCATCCTTAAAACACGAGAGAAAATATTCACAGCACAGTGACATCCATCAGAGGTTTACAGCTGATGGTGACTGCACTGCCACCACTCTGAAATGCAGTTTGTTCTGTCATGTTATGACACTGCAATTGTTGCTTCAAATACTGACTGAAAGGATCGAGTTCTTTGTATGTAAGAGCGTTCTTGCCCAAGTAGTCTTTTTCTTCTCCCTCTCTTGAATAATAAACTCCTTTTGTTCATGAAGTACTGGGTAATAGACAAGCGAGATCACCAGTATAGAGAAAAGTATATTGTTGTACTAATTACCTGCTGCAAAAAGTGTGTTAATCTTTTTCATGAAGCCCTAAAAGGAAAGTAGTGCAGTGGGAAAAAAGAAGGACCGGCCATGAGCGGTCCATTTGAGATATCAAACATCCTGGAAATGGGCTCTGAGTGTGCTCTTAATGGTAAATTTTCTTTCTTTCAGCCACTTTTTGCATTTGAGTACAAAGAGGTTTTCCCAGAAAATGGATGGAAGGTGTATGACCCCACTTGGGAGTACAGAAGACAGGTGGGTATTGTGCCATGTCCTTCTTCATCCTCCTTGCTCTTCCGAAGTGAAGCTCTGTGCAGTATAATTACAGGTCACATGGAACAATCCTGCTGGCAAGTGTCGTGCAGTCTGGGTTGGGACATTGCTCTCCACACTGCAGTGACAGATGACAGCAGTACAGCTTTAGAGATAGTAGCATCCACTGATGGAGATTACTCAGGCTGCAGAGAGCTGCCTTCAGGCTTTGGCAGAAAAAACGATTTCCCTGGCTTAGTCATCAGCCACTGCTGGCAGTGAGGAACGGAGGAGGTGTTTTTGCAGGTACAGGCATCCCATTGTTGAGTTTCACACCTTAGCTCTTGCTTATATCAGTTCTAGTTCTTTCCAGTTTTTCCTGTCTCAAACAGGAGCTTGAAAGGAAAGAAAAAATTAAATGTTAAATGCCTTCATTTTCTCAGGGAATCAGCACAGGGATCAACCTAGAGAGTGCTATGATTAACCACAGCTTGGAACAGACAGTTGTAATGGTGTGTCCAGAGTAGACTGGTCAAAGGTGTTAATGACTGTGAAGCGGCAGGCTGTCAGTTAGGAATATGGTGGTAAAAACTTAGGTGGTACTACCTGGGGAAAAAGGTGGGAGAATTTTGGTTTTTATAATGAAATTACTCTTGCATTAAAATTCCTGAGTAGAAGGAACAGCACATCTTGGTGACACATTTGCCCTGGGCACAGTAAATTTCTGTCTTACCCAAATCTGCCAGGTTAAAACCAGTTTTCCTTTGTCAAATGACGCAATTTTAAGCCTTGTAATTTAAAGATTTATTTGGGTCTTTTCTCATACAACAAAAACAAACTCTTTATCCTAGCCTAGTTGTTCATCTGATTCCTGGTATTCAGAACCTAAGGAAAGGGTTCATTTTTCTAGCTCTGGTTTTCTAAGAGCTGGGCATGCCTTCTAAATTGGTTATCTAGGCCTGTCATTAACAGATGGGAAGAGAGCGCTTCACTGTTGGGGGTGATTTGTTCCATCCTAAAATAGCTGCCTAAGATAGATTGCTGGCTTCTAGGCTGCTAATTGAAAGTGAGATATATCGTACCTCCACTGCCTTTGCTGAAAAAAAAAAAAGTGTATATTTTGCAATGACATACTACAATCTAAAATCCTAGTAGAGTCAAAACTCCGATCATATGTGATCAGTGACAGACATTGTATCTAAGGTCGACTTTGACTGGCAAGACCAAATAATGCAGTGATTAATGCTTTCTTTAGAATTGACCTCTTCTTTGGTAGTTATTTTATGGAAAGATCTGTTTCTACGGAGGGTCTGCAGCCCAATCAGTATGGATGAGATGCTTCATTTTAGGGCTGAGAACTTTGGAGTAATGACTAAGGAATACCTGTGCTATCAAAATAATCTTCACTGAAAGGCACAGCATTCACTTAGTCAAGCTTCAGTTAAAACACATGCAGTACAAAAAATCCCATTCTTATAAAACCTGGAAAGAAGGAAGGGTTGACCCCTGAGATGTTTGAGGTAAACGATTTCAATTACTTAATCCTGGCATGTCTGGTTTTAGAATACAAACTTTTCTGTCCATATTATATATATCCATTTTTATATTGTGATTGGCTGTACCTTAAATATGCCAGGAGCTTGGTTGCATGGTGAAAGCATACATATATTTACAAGCATGTGATTTGCAGCTCTTCATGGCCTTTGTGTAAAGAAAGTGAGACTCTGAGCTGTGGTGTCTTTATTTCTGGTCACTTGAGGTAGCGCTGTTGTGTGTAAAGCATGTCACAATTGCGACATTCCTGCAACATTTGCTCCTTTTTGTTATGACCCATTTTTGTATAATTTTTGAGTGGATAGGAAAAATAGCCTGACTGCTTTTATGTCAAGAAACCAAACTAATGCCTGTATGCTGAAGCCCCCAGTCATTTGCCTAGCTTGGTAACTGCAAAACTGAATCCAAACCAGGATTTTTCGTAGCTACAGCCTATCAGAATTTTACCCATGATGGGCCACAGTAATTGCCATTCCAGATCACACAATCCATCCGTCCTAGTAGCTTATCTCTAAAAGTGACCAATACCAGCTGCTAAAGAAGACACAAACCGTACTCTAGTAGATGTTTATGTTGTGAGCTGGCCAGGAGAATTTCATCCCTTTCGTTAGAAAGATTTAGGTCCTGCAGTGTGAAGCTTTGTGTCCCCTCCAAAACTTTTAAGTATTTCAGTCTGTTTATTTAATTTCAGCATTTATAACTATGGATGTTCAGTTTATCTGTGTGAACGTCTTAGCCTTTTTTCTTAATCCAGCAAGGTTCTGCTAAAGCAGTAAAAACCACTACAGTAAATCAGGATTATGTTCTGAAATGGCAGCAGGGATTCATTAACACTGAAACAAAACTGGCATCATCAAATCAAATAATGGGATTACCTGTCTCTGCCTATATGAATTGTGACCAGAAATGGAAAAGTGGGACATACGCACTGTCTGTAGGACCATTCAAAATTGGTATAAAAACTATCAGAGAAGAGCTGGACTGGGGCATAAGCAGCCCAGCAGTAGAGCCAGGCATTAAGCTGGTCTGTTTCAGGCCAGGTCAGTTATTTCCCCGTGGGAGCAGGGACACATTGAGAGGGGAGCAGAGCAGAAGTAGAAGCCAATTACCAGGCATCCAGAAAAGACTTAGAGTAGGATCCATAGTAAGATCTATGTCTCTGCTACTAGACATGGCAAGTTTGTGTGTGGTATGATTTAATCATACATTTTTTTCAAATTGATATAAATGTGATTATACGATAGATTGTAGCAATTAGGAAAGATGTTCAGCAAACCCCTGACTTCTCTGTTAGCATTCTTGGGAAAGATGGAAATATGTAACTTATTAAAAATTTCTGATTGTGTGAAACTATGGGGAGTAATAAACAACCTGTAGAGAACAAAGGAGCTCAGAGAGGTTTGATATTTAGTTGGTAAATGGAATCACATGTGGCAAATGAAATTTAAACTGAAATTGCTCCCTGATTTTTATTACACACGGGCTGGCAGAGTATAAAACAGAGCTGCAGAGTGAGTAAGACTCACTTGAAACCAAAAGGCCTTGAGATGCCTTTGGAGTAACTTAAAACTTTCATTATCCTTAACAAGGTGGGGAGCATTTGGAAAACATTACAAGGTGGTGTGAAGCTGGAAATGGGTGGTGTTTCCCTGCGGAAGTGATGCTCGTGTAATCCTGTGCGCTGGTCTTATGCACTAGGGAGCCACAGTATGGGGAGGGCTGTGGTCGCTGCTTTCAGAGAAAACATTCAGAAATTACACAGAATCACAGAATCACTATGGTTGGAGAAGACCTTTAAGATCATCAAGTCTAACCACTGTCTACTCTACCAGGACCACTTCTACACTGTATACCCAAGCATTATATCTAAATGGCTTTTGAATACTTCCAGGGGTTGCAATTTGACCACTTCCCTGCGCAGCCTTTTCCAGTCTTTGATAACCCTTTCAGTGTAGAAGTTGTTCCTAATGTCCATCCTAAACCCTCTTTGGCATAACTTGATGCCATGCTGATGTGTCAACAGTTTTTCCCTGCAAACAGAGAAACTCCCATCTTTTACAGCACGTGCAGGTCAAGCAATAACTGAGCACAGGTCATAAAAGTAAGGCCTAAATGACTATGCAGAGGGAAATCGAGTCCAGTTTGTGCACAGAGAAGACACAAAAGCTCTATCTCTATGGTTAGATGATGAAGTCATAAGGAATGTTCCCAAGCACTGGGTCACCTTCATCACAAGTTCCAGGTATAGCTTCAGTCCAGGCTGTTACCATCCCTCTTTTGAGTGAGTGTGTTTGAGCTTCTTTAGTATGCACAAAGATACTATTCCAATGAGATGTCTGCAGATTGAGAGTATGAAGCAATTATTTACTGGCCAACACACAAAAAGGATAGCTGAGATTTAAGTAGCTACTAGGCTGAACATTACTGCTTGCCACCTCAGAGAAGAGAGAGAAGGCATATGAAGTCTTTCCTGGCCAGGCAGGCACCAGTGAGAGGAGAAGGATCAGCCTCTGCACATCCCTCACTTGGGTTGTTGTTGGTACCTTCCACCAGTAATGTCAACACCAGCACACAGATGACCCAGCTGTTAGCCTTCACCCAGTGACTGCCTACTAAACTTGCAGTTTTTTCTTTTGGATTTTATATGATGTCACAATGTTGTTTTCCTCTTGAAATCTTCAGCTACAGCAATCCCCATCTCAGCAATCCTCTTCTTCTCTCTGCAGTTTTACATTTCTTGCCTTTCTGTAGATTTTCATGGAGCTCTTTCACATGGTTTTCCAGCATCCTTGGCAGCCTCAGCCATGGTCGTGCAGCTGGGCCACATCAGACCCGGCACCTGAAGAGGCAGTCTGACCCTTGTGGAGTAAAGAGGGAGGGCTGCAAGGCCAGCTCACCTTCTCCCAAACCCAGGCACAATTCAGAGGCTGATGCAAGCCTCACCAGTAACAGTTTGGACAAACTTCCCTGTTTTGAGATACTCCCATGCATTCAGTGAGTGAACTTGTGCACCAGTCAGGGCAACAAGCTCTGGTCCCTAATGTGAGCACCTGGCAGCTACGTTCCCTGGCAGCTTCAGGATGGTCACACATGCAGTTAGTGAGGTGAGTGTGGGCTCCTCCTCTAGGTCCACAGAGCTGGTCCTGAGCCTGCAAAGGCTTCTTGAGTTACACCTGTAACAGTTTGGGTTGTTTCAACTGTAGCCTTTTGGGTGCTTACAACTTACCAGGGAGATGTGAAATGTATCTTATATGAGGAAATACTAATGTGCTTGATATCAGGTTAAAATTTTCTATTGATTCCAGCTGGAGAAAGTAAAAATCTGAAGGAGCATGAATAAATGTAGAAGCTACACTGCATCACAGCAAATATTTGGGGAAGATGCAAATTTGGCTTCCCTTCTGGGCTACTCCACTTATTTCTATTTGCTTTGAGTCCTTAGAGAAAGTCATGATCTGAATCCAAAGCCCTCTTTGGGCAGTGCAGTGATTCAAGACTCCTGTGCCAGGGCAAAGCAGAATTCCCCTTGACTCAGATTTGAATGCTGACACACAGCATCTTTTCTTTCTTTGGGGGCTTGTCATGGAATTTCCCAGTCTGGGATATTGCAGAGGAAAGGTTTCATTCAAAATTGTCAGGGTGGCAGCTGAAAGACTTAATGCTTTGGAGGTGTTGGTTCCGGACCAAGCAGAGCAGTGTGTGCTGAAGCTATTCTGCCCAGCACTGTGAAAAGCCAGCTTTACAGTGCCAGTGTCTGCTTGATCGTCTCAATAAGCATTGGTGAAGTTGCAGGGTAGAACAAGAAGCTTTTCCATGTGACAGCTTGTCAGCTCCCATTTTCCTTGACAAGAGAGTGCCAACAGCAAAGTCTTAACTTGGATTTGGGGGAGGTGAAATCTCATCAGTGTTGCTGATGGATCTGTTTTAGTGCAGTCATGTACTTACTAGGACAGGACTGAGAACAATTTAATCATTTGGCACTAGTTCCCTTCCCAGTAGTTACCAGTTTGAGCACAGCTGCCACACAGCTAAGAGCAAGTCTTGCTATTCCCAGGTTGACAGCAGAGGTGGTGGACCTAGGAGATGCCATTTCTGCTGTGTACAGCAGGTAGACCTGTGGGCATGTTTTGCCCATCAGTGAGCTTGGACTGTGTGTACACACTGTGTGGTGCCTGTTTCTGCCACTTCTTTGACTTCAGGTAGTGCCAAAAATAGCTTTATTTTAGGGTTCTGGAGGACTTGTGATCCTGGCAACTCTGCTGATTCCTTGTAGTAACATTTCCTTGGCAAGGTGAGCCCCAGGACAAGGATTGGTTCACAACAGGGTGTGACTGGTATTAGACAGAAGATCTGTCCTCTCCTAACCATGGCCTGGTTTGACAGCATGAGTCACTGCTTTGATGGCGACCAGCTCCAGTCTGTATGGGTCAACCATAATTACCGCAGCTCATTTGACCTGCGTTAGATTTGTTATTTATTTCCTGTGGGTGCTGTGACAGTGGTAATTGGTGTCCTTAAAATGAAGTACTGTTTATTAGAACAGAAGCATGTATTGTTTTAAGAGCTGATGTTCCTCTAAAACAGACTCTGCGCTTAACAGTCTGGCCATGCTTACTGTAGTAGATCTGTTTTCTCCACAGAGGTGCTTTGTGTCAGTGCTCACCCCTGCTCCAGCAAGTGTCTATTTAAACCTTTCCTTGTAGGCACACAGTAGCAACTACACCGTTTAGATCTGTTAACTCCCAGCATCAGCCAAACCAAGTCTGCAGGTTGTTAGGATCATCCCAATTGTGCTTTGGGTGTCACCTGGAGGTTATATCCTGGGAAGCTGTTGAGTTGCTTCCCCATCAGCGTATAGATTCCCTGCTCTCCCAGCGCAAGTCAGACTAGTATAATCAGAGAGCTTAGGCTGAGAGGAACACAGGAGTTGCACGTCACTGTCCAGATCACATACAGTCATGCAGCCAGAAACACAGAATTACAAGGTTTTTGGTGGTTTTGGGAGATCGCACAGCTCTGCCACAAACACTGAACAAGGCCCAAAACAGACTGACTTCTTGGGGCTGTTTTACTGACTCTTCTCCCTTCTGTCTTCCCCTCCATCCTTTCTGGTAATTCCACTTTCCTTTGCCAGTTTTCACCCACCACATTTGATCTAAGTGCCAGGAGAGGAGTGAGGACTATCAGTCACCTGTTCTGTCCTGCTCCCAGCTCTTCTGTAAGCACCATGATGAGACCAGGAGGTACATTCAGGATGTTCTCAGGGGGATCACCTGTGTTGCCATATCTGTAGCCTCCATCATAGTTCCTTTGCCATAGATGAGCCTGCTTGCAGTCTTCTAGTTTTCCTGGTTTTCAGTGACCTGAGCAAAATGTTGCCGAGAAGAGGTACAAAATGGACGTTACCAAGATAATGCAGTCTCAGTCTACTCCCCCAAATATCCTTCAGTAACAGAATGTGCCTTGTATTTCAGGTCTAGAGTTTTGACTGCGCTGAAGTCTCCAAGCAAGTTGCTAACCTGCTGTTGTTTCTTCTTCAGGGAATTCCCAATGAAAGCTGGAGGTTGACCAAGATTAATGAGCGCTATGAGCTGTGTGATACATACCCTGCCATTCTAGCTGTACCCGTAAACATTCCTGATGAAGAATTGAAGAGAGTAGCATCTTTCAGATCGAGAGGACGCATACCAGTGAGTGTGACAAAAGAAGCCACTTTGATGTGGTTTTGTTACATACCATTGGGTCATAAATAACACCAAGATCAGGCTGAGTGGATTCCAGGGAGCAAATAAATGGTCAATGGATAATAAAAGTGCCAGCAACATGTTTGAGGAGTTAGAAAGCAACTTTAACTGCTGGAATTACCGTTGTGAAAGAGATGTAGACTAAACCAAAATGAGAAGATAAGAAAACTTAGCACAACCCAGGCCAAATCTCAGTTCAGCTCTTGGGAAATGCAAAGTAACCCTATTTGTTGTTTACAATTGTCGGACCTACTCTGACTTCCAGGATAGGGGAATACTTAGTGATAATTTTGATGAAAATGCTTATTAAATGATATGAAAACAAAACACATTGTTATGATGAACATGTCAATGGTAACAGAAAATTATGTCTTGCTAAAGTGCTTTACTTTCATGGTGTGACGTAGAGTAAGACACAGCCCAGTGACTGCAGAGCGAGAAAGTGTGCTTGTGACTCACACAACAGCGAGGAAACAGTCTGTATCATATTTAAAACTCACACTTAAACCTGTTCAGTCACCCCTTGTTTGTTCAAACTTTGGGAAAGCCATCAGAATGAATAAGTACAGACAGAAGAGTTTGTTATTCCATTCAGTTATGACTTAATAGAATCCAGCCTTCTGGAAACAATTTAATACATGGCAGGATCCCAAAGCAAGCCATTACAGGTAAAACACTTCACTGTTTTATTGCATCCCATTTTTCCATCATTTTTTTCTCATTTGTTTTCAAAGGTATTGTCATGGATTCACCCAGAAACTCAAGCAACAATCACTCGCTGTAGCCAGCCAATGGTGGGAGTTAGTGGCAAGCGAAGCAAGGAAGATGAAAAGTACCTTCAAGCCATCATGGATTCTAATGCTCAGTCCCATAAAATCTTCATATTTGATGCAAGGCCTAGTGTGAATGCTGTAGCCAATAAGGTCAGGTGCTTTTTCCTCTGTCTAAAGCTGGCAATGTAATAATTTAGAGCACCTTCCCCACCACCATTTCAAATTATTCCTGAGGGTCACAAAGGGTTTTGCACTGTGAAGGTAATAATATGCAGTGATCTGATTCTCTAGACAAATTTCACCCTTCCTCTGATACCTAAGATATCACTGTGACTATTAAGGTCAGTTTGGATTAATCTACAACAGAAAATGAGATGGGAAGGGGGGAAAAAAAATCATCAAAGTAGTACTGAGGTCAAACTCTAGGACCCCAGATCTTGTGTATCACCATTTTCACTTCACATGGTTGAAATACTGTTTCCTCTAACAGCACCAGAACTCTGTGCCTGTTAACCCTGGTGGGATACTCAGCACTCCTGAAAGTCAGGCATCATGATCTTTGATTTCAAGATACAAGCCGGCAGTGTTCCATGTCTAAGAATGTTGCTATGTTCTATCTGCTGTTACAGAATCATAGACTGGTTTGGGTTGGAAGGGACCTTTAAAGATTGATCTAGTCTAACCCCCCTGCAGTGATCAGGGACATCTTCAACTAGATTGGGTTGCTCAGAGCCTCATCCAACCTGACCTTGCATGTTTCCAGGGACGTGGCTTCTACCATCCCTCTGGGCAACCTGTGCCGGTGTTTCACCACCCTCACTGTAAAATAAATTCTTCATTATGTCTAGTCTGAATCTACCCTCTTTTAGTTTAAAATCATCACCCCCTATCCTATCATAGCAGGCCATGCTAAAAAGATTGTCCCCTATCATTCTTATAGACCTTCTTTAAGGACTGAAAGGCTAAATTAAAGTTTCCCCAGAGCCTTCTCTTCTCCAGGCTGAACAACCTCCAGCTCTTTTCACAGGAGAGGTGTTCCATAGTTTTCATCTTGTTGACCACTTGTCAACATTCTCCTCCATCTGGACATTGACCATCTTGACCACTACCCTCTGGATGTGACAATCCAACTGATTCCTCATCCGCCAAACAGTCCACCTCTCAAATTTGTATCTCTCCCTTTCAAGAGAAGGATGTTGTAGGTGACTTGAGTAAGAGACCTTACAGAAGTCCAGATAGATGACATCTGTAGCTCTTCCCTTGTACACTGTTGTTGTCACTCCATTGTGGAAGGCTGCTAGGTTGGTCAGGCAGGACTTGCCCTTGGTAGAGCCTTGCTGGCTGGCTCACATCACCTCCCTGTCCTCCATGTGCCTTATCAGAGCTTCTAGGAGGTTCTGTTCCATGATATTCCCAGGCATGGAGGAGAGGCTGACAGGTTGGTAGTTCCCAGGGTCCTCCTCTCTACCCTGTAAAAAATTATGTCTCAGGCAATCACTCTTTTAAGCCATGTTTTAATGGTAGAATGGCTTTGTTGCACTAAAGCTGATTTTTATCTTTCCTTTTTTTCTTTTTTTTTTAAAGTCTGCCTTTCCCCCTGCTTAGGAAAGGCAGGGAATGTGTGGGATATACTCCTCTATAATAGTATGGTAAATTTGTAAATGACAGAGTAGTGAATCTAATGAGCAAGGAGCTTGAATGGGGATAAATGATAATTACAGAGGAAAAGAAGACTTGTAATGTGATATTCTTTGCTAAAAATGATCAGATTCATTAACTACTGCAGGAAAGTGTGTATGCATGTACAACTTGGTTCCCAATTTTATGATAAATCCAATGTTTTCTGCCTGCTTTAGATAGAACAATTACTGTGGTATTTTGTCAGTTGATATTTGCTCAGGACAAACAGTTGGGATAAAGTATAAAATACGCTGTTGCTTAATGATTTTTGTGTGGATTTTGTTCTTCAGGCTAAAGGAGGTGGCTATGAGAGTGAGGACGCCTATCAGAATGCAGAATTAGTGTTCCTGGACATTCACAATATTCATGTTATGAGAGAGTCACTGAGAAAACTGAAAGAAATTGTGTATCCCAATATTGAGGAGACTCACTGGCTGTCTAATCTAGAGTCCACTCACTGGCTAGAGCATATCAAGGTATGCATGTCTGCATCCACTGCATGGGTGTGGCTGAGTAACCTGAAGTCTGTACCAGTCTGTTCACTAGAAAATATATCTGGAGATAACTCCAGGGCTGGATTTGCAATTCATGAGAAATTTAAAGACTTACAATTTGTTTCCAATTTATAAACAGTTAAAACCGCAGCTTCATGGAATGGGGGATTGTGAGGAGATGGAAAGAGGGACAAGAGAGGGGGCTGAAATACTGAAAGAAGGTGTTGTGGAAATGAGGTGTGTTCCTGGGTAACGTGTAACTTTGAAAGCCCAGGTTAGAGCACAGGAGTCACAGAGTTTCCTTGACATCTGGGGATCCTTGACATGCTGGTGTTACTGCTGGTCCAGACCAGCAAACGTTGGGAGTTTATGCCCCATCAGCCTTTCAGGAATCTGAGCAGAGTCAGAATGAGTGGGGCAAAATGCTTCAGCTCCTACAGATGTTGGTTTTCAAATTAAGCACTCTCCTAAAAATATTCAGCTTACATTGTCAACCTGCCAATGCAGACAGGGGCAAAACTGCTCCTGGGGCAGCTGCAAGGCGATAGCCATTTTGAGTTCATGTTCAGATGCAGAACTCTCCTGTGTTTAAATCCTGACCTGTCCGAGGACTGAGCATAATGCAAGGGTTCTTCTAGAGTTGTGCCTACACTACAGTTTAGATGCGTTGTCATCTTGCTGGAACAAAAAAATGTGTTTGCCAATTTGCTGTCCTAGTTATAAAGTAGTTGGAACTGATTTACCATTCTCCTTGAGGCAGACAGAGCCCTTGGTTTGTCCTGGGTTGTCACTGGCCATTTTTCATATAGAGTTTCTGTTCCAAAGAGATTTAGTAAATTTTTTTTTTTCCTTCTCCTAGCTTATTCTCGCTGGAGCCCTTCGGATTGCTGACAAGGTGGAGTCGGGGAAGACATCTGTGGTTGTACACTGCAGCGATGGCTGGGACCGGACAGCCCAGCTCACCTCTCTCTCTCTGCTCATGTTAGATGGCTACTACCGAACTATCAGGGGCTTTGAAGTGCTAGTGGAGAAGGAGTGGCTGAGCTTTGGCCACAGATTTCAGCTGGTGAGTCACTAGCCCTTGGAAGGCACTGAACAGAAAGTTATTGTCCACCTTGAAGGATTTCAAAGGAGTTCAGCCTTTCCTGTGAGAAGTCTCCCAGCTGAACTCGCAGAAGAAAGGTGAATGCCGCTGCTATTTTTTTCTGCCTATAATTCCAGTCATCTCTTAACTTCCTTGGAGACAGTGTTGGTTAGATACAAGGAACAGGTGGTATTAAACCTCTCAGGTGCTTGATATGTCATGTTGCCATGCTTAGGCTTAAACTAACAGTGTGCTTTGGGTTCAGGATAGGCATTTGTACTGGGAGTTGGCAGAGATCACTGCTGTATTTTTTGTCTTTCTTTCCAATTCAGTCCATTTTCTGAGTTTGCTTGGTCACCATCATCTAACAAATCCCTTGGTATTGAAGAGGCTGGGGAATTCGGTTATGGCCTTGACCTCAACATTTTCTTCAGGCACATTTTATTTTTGGAGAGACTTTTTAATTGTTTAGGGTAGAAGATCAGCACTTTGAGAGTGGACCAGGAGTAGCTTCTGGTTGTGTCCCTAGAGCTGGCAGAGAGGCAGCTTTGTGGACTTGTGACCCAGCAGCTTGTTACCATTTGCACTTTGATGGGAATTGAGAGAGCCTTTCAGCAGTATCCTTTCAGTCTTTGCTCCTATTGTGTTTTGCTCATAGCCATTCTTTTGTGATTGCTTGATTTTGGCAAGGACTAGAACAAGGTCTGTTTACAGCACATGTGATGGTGAGTAGTGTAGCATAGTCAAATGCTTTGAGGAGGGTTGGGAAACTGAGGCACTAAGCAACTCAGGTTCTCCTGCAGCAGAACTGTTACCTAGTGTTTGAATGATTAGCATTTTAGCCTCCCTGTCTTATCCAAAGAAGATAATGATATTGTTTTCCTTTGGTCAGGGGAGAACAGTAGTACAGAAGAGGTAGGGATCTCTGTTACTTAGATGTTCTTGTTCTGTCTTTGTACAGTACTTTGGGCTCCTAGATAATATATTACCTCTTATGTACTGTAGTAGTTACAAGGAATCAGGCCTCACGTTTCTTGGCCACACAGCATGGTCAGGGTTGGAGGCCTGCTTCTGGGGATACTTTCATCACTGCCTCTCCTGAGGTGGCAGGAGATGGGCTGGATTACTGTTTGTATAGCGCTTGGAAGCTACGAGGTGTTGTGTGACGGTTACTGCCACATGCTGTGCCTGTAGGTAGTGTTGAGCTCTAGCACACTGTACTACTGAAGTAGCCAGGACAACAGCTGCAACTGAATCAAAAGGCATTCTCATTTTTTTCTTTCTGAACTTTAGCTATTAACTGAAATCTGTGCCAGTATAACATCTGGAGCCTCTGCTCAAACAACTCTTGTTTTAATTTAGCATGAAAATATCCCCATAAAGAAATTTCACTTCAAAGACAGAGTAGTTGTCCTTTACTCCTTTATCCACCGGTACGGACTAAGCGAAATCAAGACTCATTTGAATCTTCTTAAAGCTGTTGGTGAGGGCTTCGTTGACTGAGAGGAGACCCCATCAATTTCCCTATGAAGCCCCATGTGGCTCATCTTCTTTGTCCTGCTTTATTTCAGAGAGTTGGCCATGGAGATAAGAATCATGCGGATGCAGATCGCTCTCCTGTCTTCCTCCAGTTCATCGACTGTGTCTGGCAAATGACGAGACAGGTAAATCGCTGGGTGGCACACATGTCCACGAAGCCATTGTACCAAGATGTGGCACAGTGTCTGACCACAGGAATAATTTCCAAGTTGGTCTGCACAGACTGTCCTTCCTAGGTTTCTACTCTTACTGATCTGTTAAAGAGCTTCTCTAAGTCCATTTACCAAAGAGCCTGAGTACAGAAGTGCACAGGAAGGCCATGATTTTGGCTTGCATCAGATTAGCTAGTTAGTGGGTGCTGCTCACCTACAAGCTGCTAAAATAACTGTGAGCTTGTGAGAAGAAGCTTGTGTCACCCTGAAAGAAGGACAGCTGCTTCACACTTACCATGGGCAGGAGCAGACACCCCAGCCATCCTCAGCAGCACACTGTGCATTCAGAAACATAAGTGATGGGTCTCTAGCAAGGTAGGTGCAGACAAATTTCTTTTGCCTGTCTGCTCAAGCTGACTCCATAACCAAGCCAATTCATGCATATCATAGAATCAGAATGCCTTGGGTTGGAAGGTACCTCTAAAGGTCATCTAATCCAACCCCCCATGCCATAAGCAGGGACATCCTCAACTAGGTCAGGTTGCTCAGGACCTCATCAAGCCTGAATTTGCTCCATTTTTAACTTCCAAAGGCAAACATACTGCACCTGATTCGTATGTGATGTAGAAGAGCTGAGTTCCTCACTTTAGACCAGGTGTGGCAGAGGCACAGTTCAGGAAACATCCCCTGTGGTTGGGAGGTTTTTTCCCCAGGTATGTGGAACCTGGAAGCTTGTGTCTGCTGTGACACAAAGTCACATGGCAAATGTCAGCCCCAGTCAGTCAGGTCACTGAAAAAATTAGGCTCATCGTGGATTAAAAAAAGTGAAATGCAGGATGCCACCATATGAAGCTGTACTGTATCCAAGCAGAGAAAGAGGGAGACTTTCCCATTCTCTTTCATCATGCTTTCTTTGGGTTGCCTCTACAAGCAGGCATCCTGACCTGCAGCAGGTGAGGTCGAGATGTTGCAGCTGGGGCAGCCTGGGAAGAGAAAGGTGGTTTGTGAGGGAGGAAGGCCTCCCGCTCTCCTCTCCATTACCCCCACACATCTTTGCAGTTCACTGCATGTATTCTTACTGACCCTTTGTGGAGCTTTTGTTCTCCCTGTTTTGGGTCTGATCGTTCCTGCACAGAACATCAACAGCAAACACAGCCCTGACCCGTACACCTGTTGTTCTCGCTGACCTGTGTTACAAGATGCCTCCCTGCTGTTCCCTCTGGGAAGTGCAGTGTTACACACGCAGGTTATTTCCATTTGGCCCCAGGTATTTTCCATTTCTTTTTATGCATTATTTCACATGTGCTTCAGCCTTTTGTTCACAGTCTCATTGCATGGTCTGCCATGAGGGGCAGGCCTAGCAGAGCAAGCTTCAACTTGAAGCAGCACTGAGTGTGTATAAACACAGTGGTCAAGCTCTTCAGACATCTGGCTTTTGCTCAAAATTCCTCTCTGTGCATGTAAAGCAGCTTTCCAAGGGAGGAACTCTTGCTTGTGTAAGGAACACATATGATCCTGAATAGCCAGCCAGGCAGAGAGCCGGGACAAACTCTGTTTTAGAAACCAAGAAGAGAGGCCAACTCTTTATCAAGACCACAAAGTGGGAGGAAAGCTCATTTGCCATTCCTGTTCTAAAATCCCAGCCTGATTTTCTGGTTCTGTCTGAAGTTTCCTACAGCATTTGAGTTCAATGAGTATTTCCTGATAACCATCCTGGATCATCTGTACAGCTGTTTGTTTGGGACCTTCCTGTGCAGCAGTGAGCAGCAGAGAGTGAAGGAGGTAAGACATCATCTCTCCAAGGTGAAGGCCTGGTACTGTGATGGCCAGATGTTGTTAGAGGAGTTGTTTCATCACTCAAAGGGAGTGGTAGATGCAGGTCTGGGCAATCCCAAGCCCCCTTCTTAACAGCTGGGACACAGGGCACTTCCCTCTTTGCCTGTCTGTTGGGGACTTTACATTTCCGAGCAATACCATTTCCCTCTGGACAGCCCCACTGCTACCAGCATGGCTTTCAGCTACTCACTGGTGGCTGAATAGCTCCTGGTGTCTCCCAGGTAGCTGGAAATGCAGTTTGTCTTTCAACCTCAGTTTAATGTAACCTTGTCTATGGAAACTGGTGCCTTTTTGTCCTCCCTTCTCCTTGAAGTGGCCCCTTTGGGTTGCTCTTAACTGCTAAGTGTGTGTTTTCATTCTGCACACATAGGTTACAGCAAGTAACTGGTCTCGATGTGTGTTCTTGCTGTGCTTGGATTTTTCCGGGGGGAGGACAGAGTTGAGAGTATTAGGAAGGACATGCCTTGAGGTCCTGCCACCAGCCAGCTCCACCCAGCAGTCTAGTCAAGGTTTGTTTGACAAGGGAGGAACATATAGCCGTGTACATTCAGACCCAGTCTGGAATAGGAAAGAAAAGCAGTGACACTCATTCTGTCTCACCTACCTACAGATGAAGCATTTTGTCACCAAAAGGTAGCAGCCTAACATCAGAGAGGTACACTGAGGACAGTGCTGTGTAGACCTGATGGGATTATGTTTGATAGCACATCAGTTAAAAAAAAAAAATTAAAAAATACTGTAATAACGTAATCAATGGCATTGTACTATAGTGAAATCAGGGTCCTTGTTTCTCTGGAGTCCACAGCAATTAATAATTGTAATTTCCAAAGAAGAAAACCCACGTGCAGTTTCCATGTGGGTTTTGGTTTTGTTATTTTTACTAAGGCCTTAGCTTAGCAAAGTACTTAATCTAGAAAGCACTTCAACACAGGTTTCATTGGGACTATTCACAGGCCTAATTATTCCACTACATCAGAGCCTAAGTCAAATGTTTTCTTTTTTTTTTTTTGTCTTTGCAATTAAATACTCCAGCAAGTCCTCCAGGAGCACTTTAAAGAGGTGAAGTTTAACTAAAAAATTGCAGCTTCTCAGGCCAGCGTCCCCTCGCTGTGCCGGTGGCGATTCCTGGTCTGTGTTGGCAGCTGGGTGGGTAAGAGTGGATGTTTCCCTGCTGCCAGGGTGCGTGTGTGCCTGCCTGCATCGCTCAATTACAGTAACCACATCAAAAGAAGGCAGTGGGGGGTTCATAAAGCTACAGAAAGGTAACGAGCTTTCGACAGGCGTATGCGTATGCTGTTTTACTTTCTAGATAAATGCTGGGATTCGTATGGGAAATAAAGCCTCCTCCACCCCCTTCCCTTACAGAGCCTTCCAAAAAAGACCGTATCGCTTTGGTCTTACATCAACAGCCAGCTGGAGGACTTTACTAACCCCTTGTACGTGAGCTACTCCAACCACGTCCTGTATCCCGTGGCCAGCATGCGCCACCTTGAGCTGTGGGTCGGCTACTACATCCGCTGGAACCCCAGGATGAAACCGCAGGTATGGCCTCTTGCAAGGCTCCTACTTGTATTTTCATCTCTGCGACTACTAATACTGTCATTTTGGAGCTCAAGACCTTGAAAGTGCAAGAAGTAATGTACAAACTGACGCTTAAACTGATGCTTAAATCTTAAAAGCCTAAAATCAAGTGCAAGCAGATGAAAGAGCAGCACCTACAGCTGGCTGGAGTGGGTGGTCAGCTGGAGGTTGCTGCCTTGTGAAATCTGCGGGAGCTGAAGATACTCAGCAATTTGGAAATTTTCACTTAGAATATGGGAAAATCATCTGAGTTCTCTCTTCTTTACAAAAGATCCTAAAAACCCAGGACTCTTGAATGTTGTGGATCTGAGGTTTGGGGCTGTATTTAGATTACTGGCAACAGGAACCCTCTGCTTGCTTCAGCTGCCAGAGGCACAGGGGTCTGACTGCAACCTGGTTACACTCTTGAGCCCTGACAGCAGGGGAAGGGGCCTGCCCAGGGCAGTGCCAAGTGTCTGCACATGGCCTTAAATGACAAAATCACTTGTTAATAGGAAGGGGCAAAAATTCCTGGATTTCTGCAGTGCCCAACTACAGTTAACAGAGCTTTGCAAATAGGGGGCATTTGATATTGGACCCTATCAAATGCTTTGCAGTTTGAACTGTTCAACAGTCAGAACTATGTGAAATATGTTTAGATAAATCTCTATTGCTTTTTTTTTTTTCCCAAAGCCCTGAAATTATGTCCAGGCTGAGATGCCAAGGCCAGTGTACCCCAGAAATGTGGGAGTTCTGTAATTGTGACATTAAAGAAAAATGAGTATTCCAAAGCCAGAGCATCTAACTACTCAACTCACCCAGGGGCTGGAGAAAGTGGTATAACCCATACACCCTGGCTCCTTCCTTCCCAGCTGTATGCCTGCTCACAGACAGCGTTCCATGGTCCAGGCTTCCACGCTTCCCTCCCAGCACTCAGCTACACTTTCTCTTGCAGGAACCTGTCCACAATCGCTACAAGGAGCTTCTTGCCAAGCGGGCTGAGCTGCAGAAGAAAGTGGAGGAACTGCAGCGAGAGATCACCAACCGCTCCACCTCATCCTCGGAGAGAGCTGGCTCTCCCGCACAGTGTGTCGCTCCCGTACAGACAGTTGTATGATACAGACTTTTTTTGCTGAGTACCTTCCCAGGACCAAGAGGGGCAGCCTTTCTGAAACCCTCTAGATTTCCAGCCTGGTGTCTGGGAGATGCCAACCTATTTATTTATTTCTCTCCAGGGTAATTTATTAGAACTGTAGTACTAGAGGAAGCTTAAGCAAAAACAACAAACAAACAAGGCCCCCTATGCAATTAACCTCAGGGGCTAGATTATAATACAAGATCATTGCACTTGCCACCTAAAGGAAACTTAGTGCTCTTTCTTTCTTCACTTATGTGCTGGAAATCACATGGCTTTAAAGAGAGACTGTGCGCTAGGATGAAGCACTGTGGAGGAAAAACATCTACTCAGAAATCTGAAAAATCTCCCCTTTGCCAAGAGGAAATACCAAATCTGGCTTTGTAAGGGAGCCTTGAGTAGCGCTGTGAAGTCACGAAGCCCTCTGCTGTGGATGCTTGCAGGGAGCAGTGTTAATGAGAGTGTTTGCCAGCACCCTTGGAGACAAGCAGCGATAGCAGCTGAAACATACCCCCAGTCTTCTCACTTTTCCCTTCACTTCAAACTAGACCATAGGAAGCTATGTAAATGATGCCTTATTTAAAGAAAGGGCAGCTTGTACCAATAAAACATGGTGGTGGAGGAACAGCTGACATGACCCAAGTTTGTAGGACAAAATTTACTTCCATCTCTGTCTGCAGCTTTAGTCTCACAGTTTACATTGCATGTGCCAGGATGCAACAAGCACCTTTGTTTCTGCAGAGGAAGCAGAAGAAGCAGAAGCTGCTTTCTGCAGCGCCTCTGCCCTCCAGTGCCTCATACTCAGCAGGAGAAAGGGAATGGAACACCAAGGGGCATGTGTGAACTGTGGGAATCAGCCAGTTCATTTTGCTTGGGTAAGTGTGATTAGCAATTTTAATGCTTCTGTGCAGGATGATAGTGGCATATTTAAGGTATTTCAGTTTTCTGTTAACTAATGGAAGCAACTGTCTATCAACCAAAGAAGCCTTTCTGTCTGCATTGTGACTGCTACTTAAGGTTATTCTGGTAGACTAAACAGTTGTAGCCAGTTCCTGAGCTCTACGCTTAAGTCTTCATAGCGTACTTGAGGAATAGGAGTTACCTGACAAAACCTAAGTCCAGCTTAAAATACAAAATTCTACTGTAGGTGAGGATATAAAAACCACACTTGGTGAAACCAGGACTGCCCCCTTGCTCTTCCCAAGAGCCAAGTACAGGGTTGTAGGAGATAGAGCTTACAGCAAAAGTAGTTATGTATGTGCAAGGACCCTTGCTCCAGGCTGCTCCGCATCCTTGTGCTAAGGAAGAGGGGCACAGCTTAGCCTGGGTTCCTCTGTTGCTCTTTTATGATAGGATCTGATACTGTGGTCACCTGTTTAATACACCCATCAGCATGCTGCTTCACCCCACCCCTCTGCCACCGTAGAGCATTTTCTGAGGGAGTACGAGAGGACCAATTCACACCTAAGAAATTGCCTTTCCTCAGCCACCTTCCTTCCCAGGCAGTAACAAAAATTCCCCCCCCCATCTCCCTTTGTACCTGCTCTACTGCAATCAATGTCCCAGTACTGGGGAAAATCCACAGCCACCTTCTGACACCAAAAGTAACAGGCTGCAGAGCATCACTACATGTGTTAAGAGGGTGGCCTGAGATGTTACAGTCGAATAGTGCAAAGAACCCACACAAAGTATCTTCTGAAGGACTTGGATTTGCTTTAAGGTTAAAGGGCAGATCTGCCCTTATGTACAATCACTATGTAAGATGGCTCATAGCATTATTCTGTAATAGCAAATGGACCATGTGTGTATATTTTGTTTCTCCATGAAGGTTTCCTTAACACTAATAAAAATTGATAAATGGGGTCAAGGTCCCATGCGCCTTTTTCCAACCGTGTGGTTCTCCAAAGAACATGTAAGACATGCAAACAATAAAATAGCACTGAAAATTTAGTACATCAAATCCAAATCTCATTCTTCTGCAGATGGTCACGGAAGATGCTAATGTTCAATCTCTCGAATTTAGAATGACAGGAAAACAAAATCCATCTTTGATCAAGTTTCTCTTATCCTATACAGCTCAGTATATTGATACAGATGCAGTGCTTAGCTGCTCATAACAAAAATACTTTCACAATAAAAAAATAAAAATCAAATTTCTTGCACTTTGCAGTGTATAAGCACAGTAATTTCTGTGTAGAGAAGGATTCACATTTTTCTGTCTAACTCCTGTTAAGCCCAAATTCACTGGGATGATTTGGGATCAACTCAGTGTCTGCTCCTTCATGCACTCACCCCTCGTCAGCTTAATTCCAACCTGAGCACCTCATTCACTGTTTGCAGTGCATATGGAGCCTAAAATACTCCTAAGCCCTCCATCAGTAAGGAGCTGCCTGAGCACAGCCTGAGGTAATGCTGAAGTTAACCCATGGCTGAGCAAGCCGATCCCCAGAGGTCCTTCCCAAGTGAAATTACTGAGTGTCCTTTCAGCTGCTGTTTTTTCAGCCCCTCCACAATGAACTACTCTCCAAGTGGTTACTCCAGATACCTGGAGCCCACATAGGTCTAACATAAAGGGCAATGGCTCCAGGCCTTGTTAGCAGCTCCTGATGTCTCCCCTCACAGCTAAAACATTCTGTGATCCAAGCAGGGTAGATCACCTACAGCTAATTAAAACTCAAATCCCTTCTGCCTGTGTTGACCCTATAGAGTTTCACACCTGTCCAGCTACAGGCAAGGGTGGGTAACTCTAAGCCTCACCTTCCCTGCAGCTCCCTAGCAGCTCATATTCATCACCCTCGCCAGGGAGATGTCACCTGGCCACAAAAATCTCACTGGATGGGGCACTGTGCTGCAGCAAACACTGAATTAAATTAGAGGAAGTGCAGCTTTCCCATAATTCATTCAAGAGGCAGCCTGGCTTTATTATTTTTCAACTATATAAACAGGTAATCTGGGTCTCCTATACATTCCATTAATAGGAAATTCTTTACATTATTAACATAATAAATAGCATTTACTCAGCTGTGCAAGTCAAGAGTGAAAAATGAATTGCACTACTACCAGAGTAGACAGCTCATCAAAGCACATACTTCAAGTTAAAAGAAAGGTGCCAGGACTGAATGGCATGATTGAGGCACTTGCAGTTTAAAACACTTGTGGTTTATCTTGCTCCTTTACCACCCAAAGCTGTGTACTAGGAGCTGGGGGTATAACTTATCCTACAGCTTTTTCATAAAATAGGATTTCTTTAGAAAAAAATTAAATGTCACTCCTCAGACTTTAAAAGAATCCAATCTATCACAAAGCAAAATAATTGGGAAAAATATCACTCCATTTTCAAGTACTCAAGCATCCCCTGCCATTAACACTGGGTAATGCAATGTAGCAGAACAAGGACTAGGAAAGCTTTCTGAGGAAAGCTCCACAGAAGACCTTCAAAAGTGTTTATTACCTGTTCTCCCTCAGACACCCTCAGTCTGAGTAATTGCAGCTGCACACAGAACAGAACCAACAACAGCCCTTAAGACTTAGGGCTGCAGCCCTGTTTTCAAATAAGATGCATCTCACAAAGCCTCCCAAGGAACAACAGTTCTACCACAGCATGAAATCTCACAAGCATTTCACACCACAAGTGTGTCTGGTGCACCAAAAGAAAATGGAGGGACTGCTGGAACCATAACACAAAAGGAACTGGTAGAGACAGATGGTTAGATTCAGTGGCTGGGTACCTTAGAAATGGCATGTGTTTTAAGCTAGACCATAATACAATCAAACCAGAATTAAGGGCCCGTATTTCAAAAGTGCACTTAGCATACAATAGTCTCTCTCGTATAGCAAGGCAGCTGCTTTATATCCAGAGTGAGAGAAAGTCTGACTGGGATGGTTCAGGAACATCTTCTGCAGAACAGTCAGTAGTCCCAGCTGATATCATCTTTCTGTAGTGAAGTCTGTATGGTCTGCATGTCTCTCAACAACTGAAGGTTCTTCCGACTCTTCTCTCCAGGTTTCACTTTGATGGGACCAGCATTCTTGCCTTTGGTGGTTACTGTAGTTGTTACTTTAACCTCACTAACAGGGAACCTGCTATCTTTTATTTGTTTAGTAGAAGTCTTCTTGGACTTGCATTCTCTCTTAAGTCTCTCTAGCTGAAAGAGAAGCCCCCCCCCAAACAACATTAAACAATGATCTTGTTTCAGTTTATGCTGGGCAAGCTGAAATATCCCACTACTTACCCCACCCAGCTAAGCACAGGGATGCTTCCAAGTCACCCTGAACAACAAATGTTTCATTTTCCCTACACAGCATTGCTATATTCCCATGTTTAGAACTGCATTCAGATTATAGTCTGATCTACCAGGTTATCTCTTTAAATAAAACCTGGCAAGTTCATTATGGGGGGACATCTCCATTACAAATGGAAGAGAAGTTATACATGACAAAAAGTTGATTTGTTACTCTTACCATCCAGTGATCAAAAAAACCAAACAGAAAACATCTTTTTCGACACACTATTTCACTATTAGTGAATCACTGTCAGAGATGTAGCTTTATAAAAGAACACCAAAACTCTGCTGAGGTGAAGAGCTGGTATCCACACACAGCACAAAAACCCACAGCTACTAAGACCCAGTACTTGGCAGCAAGGACTGAGCTGGCATAAGCGTGAACGGGGAACTGGCCAGTCTAAGGTACAGACACATGATACCTCAAACCAGTTGGCTTCTATGGTTCCCCTCCCTTCAAGCAGTGGTGCTCCCTAATTTTCCTAACAATTTTGCCAAATCCTGACTCCAAAGTTTTTGCCAATAGCTAGTCAGAAGCCACAGTATGTGCGGCGTCACTACTACTGGCAACTGCAACACATCTGTTTCTCTGCAGCTGTTCCCCTGAAGATCGCAAGAGAACAAAGGCAAGTAGTGCTTCTAACTGACAACGCGTCACGTGTCCATTTTGGATGTCAGTAGCACCACTCCCAGTACATATTTTGTGTGTAAGTTATGTCAGGCGAGGGTGGATCTTGGTTCATATCAACTTAACCACATTAAACACAAGGGGTTAAGCTCTTTAGAAGAAATTCACTAACATGAAAGAAAATTAGAAAAAATGGGGAGTTGGTAGGTTTTGTATCTTTGAACGTACAGGCTACACCATTCAAAACACTTTGAAAGTTGTTTAACTGAAACAAGTATTTCAGGTATTACAAAATGCAAATCACAACACAAAGAGGTTATTTACGCCCGCCAAGCAACGGAGAACTGTTAGAAAATTCAGCTCAACAGTGAAACCCCCTGGAAATCCGGGTATCTCTCTAAATGGAGTTTACATTACTCTGAGTTCAGTGTGAAGAACATCATTTCACGAGGGTCTTCCCCCATGGTCTGTACAGCTGGTTGTCACTAGGACCTCATGCCAAGCAGTTGCTGTGGTTCAGCACGGCTGTTTGACACATGCCAGGAGTGAGTGCGAGCAATCAGAACACAGGTATCTCCTGACACATCAGATGTCCAACCAGAAACAGCTCCCAGACAGACAGGAGATCCGGGAAGTAGATTCACACCTTTCAGCCCTTTATGGTGTTTCTCATCTTGTATTGCCCAACCGGCTTATGTACAGAATGTGACAGCTGTGGGATTTGCTATCGGACAGCGGATGATCTTTCTCCTGTTCTGGGGATGAGGGGAGTATAAAATGCAATGTAAGAACAGATACAAAAGCTCGGCCCAGGACAGGAACAAGAGTGGGCACAAGGGTGACACAGTAAGACAGAAAGGATACTCCTGCAGGAATACTGGGACAGAAAGATGGAGAAGTGCAGACTAACTCTGGGACCTCACCAAAATTTAAGATAGCAATTCTACAGAAGCATGAACATAGTCAAAAGTAATTCACCTGCAACCGATGCCTCCGGACTTTGCTGATCTGGTCTGCCTTCGCTTCCATCTTTCCCACCAGTGCCTCAAGTTCCCTCTCCAGGTCTTCCCTCACCGCAATGGTTGGGGCTTCCTGGACAAGCTTCGACAGCTGCTGGTGATCACTAGCATGAAATTCAGACAGAACAGGGCTTGCATCAGACACCCTTGGCTTCTGGTGCTCGTACACTCAGTTCAGAAATAGCACTTCTAGGAAACCATAGCATCAGCAGCCAGCCATGTTCAGCGTGCCATAAAAAAGCAAGAACAGATTTACCAGTTAGCAGCATTACTACAGTACCACATCCTGGTGGCAGGCTGCTGCAGTGTTAAGTCTCAATAACGTAAGTAGCTTCAAACTTCAAATGACACGTTCAAAATGACCAAATAACCCCCTGATGGTCTTACCTCAGCACTCATTCAGTTACTATTTTGTGTATCTGTTTCTACTACAGTCGTACAGTAGGACAGCAATTCATGGTCAGTTAGCCAGAACAAGGAAAATGACTAGTAAAGCTGTCCTTTAAGGGAAAATCTGTCCATTGCATCAAGGGATGTCACCACACTTCTCCGCTACCCCTTATGAATTCAGTACTGCTACATATAAACACAGGTACTGGTACTTTTTATCAGAAGCTCTTTTTAGCTTCAAGGAGAAGACACAGCCTCTGCATCCAATAGACCAAAGAGATTATGTTAGAGATTTGCTAAAACTAAACCCTTTCTCAGGCATAAACTTCCAACTTTAAAACAAAAGGCAAAAATATAAAGCATCAACATAATCTGCAAATGGAGAATACTCCAAACTCACAAACTCATCTGCCCAAATTCATCTTGTAAAGTCAGCAGCACTTCTGAGAGCTCTTCCTGGGATGAAGAAGATTCTTTTGGCAGGGACGACTTTCTGCTTTTGCTGGCAGGATGACCAGTACCAATGGGTTTTGCCAAGGGAGCATCATTTACCACACGACTGTTACACAAAGCTTTCGTGTGTTGTTTCATCAGGTGTAGGACATGTTGCACATTGGCGCCAACTGAATGACTGGGACTGGTAGACTAGAAGGAAAAGAAAGACTTCTTGTAAATGGCACTGGCAACAACCTACTTGATAATAACTGAAAACATTTAATCATAGAATCATAGAATCATAGAATAGATTGGGTTGGAAAAGACCTCCAAGATCATCGAGTCCAACCCCTGATC
>JANHFX010004648.1:67759-84443 GCA_027560015.1 Chloroceryle amazona
TCATAGCCTTCCTGCTGCACAATGGCTTCCAGCTCCTCTTGTTTGTTGCCCATGCTGCGTGCATTAGTGTACATGCAAAACAATAACATGTTTGATTTGCTGCCAAGAATGTATTTAATTGAATGAATATGCACTAGCAAGAACAGTTTGACAAGCTGCATGGAGAGGACCCATATTTGGAAATGCCACTTCAGCAAGTTATCAATATTCAACAAGCCTTTTGATGACAGACTGGAAGGGTCAAAGCAAATTAATTGACCTGACCACTGGGTGTCAGGAGTGCACCAAGCCAAAGCCACTTAAGGAGCTGCAGCTACTGAGCATTAAGCTTTGGAATTAAGCAGCTCACCTTCCCAGCTACAAAGGGTACATCACCCAGACACAGTCTGTAGTGGGGCTGCATCGTGAGACGGCTCGTAAGAGAACATTTCTGAGGGGGAAGAAGAGAAAAAGGTTTATCAAAGATGACAACAACAAACACATTTTCCCTTGCCTACCTTCCTGATCACATGCATACACCCTTATCTACTGCCCTTCTCTTCCCCCCATGTTACCTTCTCAGGCTGCTTAGTTTTTTTCCTGGGTTTTCTTGCTTTTGGAGAAAGTAAGGGTGATGCTGCTTGAATCAGGAGTCTGTTGGTTTCCAGGCCTGTCTGAAGCTTTAATTGAGGGAATAAGTGGAGTTACTGGAATTATATTAATAGATAACCAGAGACAGAGTAAGCTGAGAATTTCAAAATAAGAATTATTACAATGCAGGATTTCTGAAAGCAAGGGCTGCAAGTCACCAGTAGCTGCTGGGAAGACTTGAAATGAGAAAAATAGAAGCATTTGAAGATTTGATTGGAAAGGAAGAGTTAATTACAGTGTATATGAGTACAAAAGAAATTTCCTGTTGGTTACCTCAGCTGCTTTTTCCTGAACAAGCTTCCTTGCATGTTCTTCTTCCTGAAGCTTCTGTTCCAGCTCCTTCATTTTTTTCTAGTCAAAGATAAATAATGACAGCATTACTAATGAAACAATTATTTTTTTCCTGAAGCCTCCAATACAAAGAGCTTGAGAAAAAAGTGTATCAGTTCAACTTTTGACTTGAAGTGAAGACTTTGGTATTAGAATGACTGATGAGGTTTTGTTTGCATAGGCAAAAATACAGGGGGCAAGTCCTTAGGCTTAAAATTTGGTTGATTTTTCTGTTTTTACTTCTACAACTGTTACCTCAATTTAAGTTGCGGTCTACAGAGAGAACAATACACAAGGCTGGGTTTCATTTTGGATGTGAAAAACCCTAAAAAGTAGGTTGTTTGGTATACTATTCTGAAAGATTTTGTACTACAAAAGGGCTACCAAAGGTGTGTCATTATTAAGGCGAGTCTTCTCACAGCTTTTTTGACCACTAATGGTATTTTTGCTAATTTTTTAGCTTAAACTCGTGGAGGAATTTTTTAACATCTAACAATCTTCCCAATAATTAAGAGGGAGGAATGTTTGTATGATGCCAGAGATATCTTTACGCAAAACAGAACTGGTTACAACTTTATGGTAAAAACATGTAAGAATTCTTCTGAAAGCCCTTTTCAAATAAAAGGCTTAAGGAGAAAGGCACACATTGCTTTCTAAACCCTCCAACAAGATGAAAACCTTGGTTAAGTAGGATACGTTTAAACTCTGAATGTGAAAACTATCAAGTAACTTTCTGCTTTTATACAGCATAGTGAAAAAGTGAAGTAGTCCTCCAGGACACAAAACAACTTCCCTTCTTTTCCCCCAAAGACTCATTATTCACAGAGCCACTAATCAAACTCAAGACATAAAAACGTGCAGTTGAAGCTAACAGCTGTATTTGTACACTTCTGTTTGTTTATAAACCCACTACACTGAGGCACTACATATTTTAGTTCTGCTTTACTTCAGTGTTAGCTGCAAGATGAATGTAACCAGTTGTTATACAAAGGTGTTAAAAGGCAAACCCCTGGATAAACACTGAGGACAAAGGCACTGTATAAGGGAATCAACATTTTCTGTTGAATAAAAGATTTTTTTCATTCAAATCAGATCTATTCCAGGTAGCTTGAAATGGTCTTCTTGCCCTTCACAGTATATGGCCCCATTCTTGATTTTCATGTGGTCAGACTCACAAAGATCTTTGTATAACCTGTTAAGCATGACAGAATTTTTAATACAAAAATACTGAAGCAAATCTTTGTTTTGAACATGAGTGACATGAAGCTGAGCCAATGCTTTTGCATTAAAATGAACTGAGGCCAGCTGTTTAGCTGCAACATGCAGTTCAAACTGCACAGCAAGAGTGGATCTTTCCTACTGTGTCATCAGTGATAGTGTGAGAAATTATCTATCCAAGTTACATTCTTGCTTATAGTGTGGATCACTGGTCCATCACTGAGAGGGTGAGGCCAGAGGGCCAAGCTAACAGCAACCACAGATGCTCCTCAGCCATGCTGCCCACCATGTAAGGTAGCATGCCACAAAAAGCGAGCTGCAAGTCAGAACTAGGCTGGCTAAAGCACTGCTCAGTCACCAGTGGCCATTGGAAAAAAAAAGAAAAAACAATTCAAGGTCCAACCTGACCTTGAATATTTCTAGGGATGGTACATCTACCACCCCTCTGGGCAACCTGTTCTAGTGTCTCACCACCCTGATTGTAAAAAATTTCTTCCTTCTATGTAGTCCAAATCTACTCCCTTTTACATTAAAACCATCACCTTTTGTCCTGTCTCAACAGGTCCTGCTAAAAAGATTGTCCCTATCTTTCTTACAAGCCACCTTTAAGTACTGCAAGGCTGCCATAAGGTCTCCCCAGGGCCTCCTCTTCTCCACACTGAACCTCAACTCTCTCAGCCTTTCTTCCTAGCAGAGGTGTTCCAGCCCTCTATGGCCCTCTGCTGGGCCTGCTCCAACAGGTCCATGTGCTGAGGACTCCAGAGGTGGATGCAGCACTCCAGGTGGGGTCTCACTAGAGCAGAGTAGAAGGGCAGAATTATCTCACTTGACCTACTGGCCACAGTTCTTTTGATGCAGCCCAGGATACAACTGGCTTCATGGGCTTCGAGCACACACTGCCAGCTCGTGTCAAATTTTTCATCTGCCAAATCCTTCTCTGCAGGGCTGCTCTTAACCCCTTCATCTCCTCCCAGCCTGTATTCATACTGGGGGTTGCCCTGACCCAGGTGCAGGACCTTGCACTTGGCCGTGTTGAGACTTGTAAAGTATACATGGGCCCACTTCTCAAGCATGTCCAGCAATCTCTGGATGGCATCCTATCCCTCAAACAACTTTAACCGGACAGGAAGGTATGAGACCTCAAAGATACACTGCACCCAAATTTCCTAAAAATTGCCTGCTGGGATAAAATTTCAAATTAGTTCCACCAGAGAGGAAACATCTGCAGTGCAAAGACAAGTTTTTACCTCAGTGCTTCACTCCCTTGGAAAGGAGCACCTGCTTGCCAGATGAGCAGTCAACACATACCCAGCTGGAACAGGGCAGGTGTGGCTTCTCACCACCTGGCAACTAGAGAGCAGAGGGAAAACTAAAAGCATGGGTAGTGTACAGCCACAACAGCAGACAGGGATTCATTCCTTCTGTTGTTTGTAGAATAGGGAGAGTTTATTAAGTCTCATTGTTACCATTAACAAAAGACTGATTACTACCAACTACAGTTCTTCAAAATGTGTCAACTACAGACACACATTCAAACTGTGGCCATCTGGCCACACACAAGACCAGAGCCCAAACTGCACTTGTAGGGTACACCCCATGCCCTAACTCCATCCTCAGATACAGACGTGACCAGACCCTCTCAGTCAGCTATCCAGAGACTGCACTGCAGTACTACAGTTGCAATAAACATAGACCAGAAAATGCCTTTGAGACAAGTATTCCAACTACAAGTATTTTACATTAGTAATAGTCATAGCATTTCCTTTTTACAACCATTATTAACCCTGGCAAATTGCTTGGAGCTGGTACTTATAGGACCAGGTTACAGATCTGCAGAGGTTAAATGCTCTCAGTAAGACCCAAATACAACTTCTGTTCTGGCAGAGCATCTGAAATCAGAGGCAGTTACGTGATTGCTCGCTCAGGAGTGGTCAACTCACCACCTCCCATCCATTTCAGCATGCCATGTATAGAAAGAGTCTATTTCTTGCTTCAAACTAAACCTGCCAATGTCCCTGTGGTCTTGCCACAACTAAAGCAGAGATCAAAGAGACTACAGATGCAACTGTTCTGAGCAAAGTGTGCAGGCACCTTTTCAGTGTTACAAGGTAGCCCTCTGCACATGGATGCTCACATAGAAACGCAGCCTGCAAGCAGAGAGGCAGACAGACCTGTTCATCAGCAAATGGCTCATCACAGAAGAATGGCCACAAGGAACCTTTAGTTAGAGCTAAATCCAGATTTCTCTCAGTTCCCAGAACAGATTCAAATTCCATGAATTTAACACCCAATTCCAGTAATACAGATTTAACTGTGAAAATTATAAAGATGACAAAGAATAAAAAAAAAAAACCAACATCTAGCTTGATCCAGAAAAGACAAAACAAAACAGAAACAAACAAAAAAAAGGACCACAAACCAAACTGTTGTGCTGAAATTATGTTCACTAGCCAGACACAAGAAGACAAACAACCCAGCCCCACCAAACTCCAGCTGCTACCAGTCAAAAACTTAGTAAAAGCCCTTGAGAATCTCCTGTTGCTGCAGCAGTTGTTTCAGCCCTGACCCTGGAGGAACCTACTTCTGCTTTCAGTGAACAACTCCCAGAAGACACTCATCTCTCCTTGAAAGAGTTTGGCCCAGGTAAACAATGCAAGCACTTTTACTCCAGAAATGCAGTTTACCAAAATGGGGTGTAAAGGTCTTCAACAGCTTGTTACAGCTGCCTTGGGTCAAAGGCTCCCAACAATTGCTATAGTGTCTAAATATCCTGCACCAAACCAACTAACTAAAGATTTATTGTCAAACATCTCCTTATGGACTCCTGAAAAAACACCATCTACTTCAACATCTGGCAAGGGCTGATGTGCAGGGACAACTGGGAGCTGTCCTCAATACCACAGTCTAATCATGTACTCTCTGGTCCTTTTGGATGGAAGAAATTTGCAGATAAAAGCCTCTCCCTCTTGAAGCCCTCTGCAGTTCCCTTGCTTGGGATTCCTGTTGTGTCTCTACAGGAGAAGAAAGAGGTAGAATGTGGACCAGATTTCAGAAAGAATATGATCAAATACAGTAATGCTGAACTTTTTAAAGCTACTGATTCAAAATGAATCCCAAAGAGTCAGACGGGTTTAAACCCACTGACAGCCACACAGTGTTAGAGCCTAGCAATGTCAGGCTACAGAAATCTGCAAGCAAAATAATTAATAATAATTCCATTTATTAAGAAAAAACACGCAAGTCAAATCTAGGTCATAAGTGAATATAGCTGCTAGTATTCAGTAGCATGTAAGGCAACTCAGAAGTTAAGAGCTTGGGAACACCTGCAATCCTATAGGCCTAGGCACCAGCTAAGGACAGAAGATGAACAACAACAGATATTGTTACAGCTTAACAGAACTCCAGCTTTGGTAGCGTTAGTTACCTAAAGCCTACCTGGCCATGTAGACTTTCATCATTAACTTCAAGTTTTTACAACACCAGCTTTAAAAAGATGCTTAGGTGTCATCTTTCTCTAGCACAGTTTTCCTCAGGCCTATTATTGACAGATATGTATAATGTGCTGATTACAATAAACATGATAAATTTGATGTAGTATCGAGCACAAATGACAGACCTCTGCTATGGACTGCATCGTAGTAAGTCTACTGTACTCTTTTTCCAGCATATCCAGCTTTTCCAATTTAGACTGAACATGTGATTGATCAAGAAGTCGATCTCTCTCCACTGAACCCTTGAGGGGAGAAGCAAAAAGGACAGTTATAAGAACAATAAAATAACACCATCTATAGTAAACCTTGTGTCCGCAGCACAAAGGGGCCCCACAGACCAAAGGAGCTACTACTTCCTCTGTGCAATTTTAGATGGTGCTACCATTAATGAGCAACTACGTCACTGGTCCATCAATGCTGGAAACTTCACACTCAGCTTTAGATGAGAGAAAAGTCTGCAGAGTCTCTCCTTCCTCCAAACCCATCACAGTAAAAAGAAATCCCTTGTTACTCAGCTATTAGAGACAGCTTTATGTTTGGTGGGGTTTTTTGTTTGTTTGTTTTAATTCATTAACTATTTAATGGATTGAAATAGGACAGCCACAGAGAGCAAGGAATGGAGACACCAGGTGATGCATACTCCTATGAAACAAAATTGTACCTCATTTTAGATAAAGGCAAATCTCACAGTCACTACTTGTGAAAAACTGAATTTTCTTCTTTTTTTTTTCCTCCAGTGGCATCATGGGTATAACACTGAAGGATAAGAATGAGCTATTGCAGTAAGCCAATCACACAAACAAACTATTCTCATTACTATCAAAGCCTGGCAATGCCTTAGAGACAAGTGCACAGAGGCAGAAAATTTGATTACTTCCTTTATTAAGAAATATAAATACAAAAATTATCCACACTTAAGTATATAGAGGCCTGCTGAAATAGCCATCCATATTTAAAGCTATTAAAATTACAGTAACTACAAAAAGTCATGACATAGTCCGTGATTTTTATAATTTAACCCTGAGATAATTTTGAGAACACACCTGTTTCTCCAAGAGATGAGATTTCTCATTTTCCGCATGCTGGATCATTTTTCTCATGTAGTCCAGCTGTTTCTCTAAAAGGCTGCAGCGAGACTCAGCAGCTGCCAGCTGAGAAGCCAGTTCTGAAGATAACAGAAGGCAGAAAAGCAAAATCATGCATCATGTTCCTGGGATTTTTTTTTTTTTTTTTAATCCTTTTGGGACAGCTCCAAAACAAGGGAAGGAGCATCTAAAGAAACTTACAGACTGAGCCTAATGAAATTCTGTATGCATGAAAATCCCTAGAACAAAGTATGCTTTTAAAATTATTTCTTTGGAACTCCATGTGTCACTGCAAAGTAAAAGATGCCAAACAAAGTAAATTAAAATAGTTTTACACATTGATAAAAATCAAGTGTCATCCACATCAACGTTCTGTAGTACCTACATAAAGTTTGCAAACAAACCTTGATTTTTCTTTGACACTTCAGTCTTGACATGTTCTTTGTGCTGCATTTGTTCACTCAGTACTTTTTTATAGTCTGCTGTTTCCCTGCTGAGGTGTTTCACATTCTCCTCCGCCTGAAGCCGTTCCAGCTCCAGCCGATGAATTTTTTCCTGGAGATTCTTCAGAGCAGAAAATATTGCTGTAATTGAACAAGAACATTTTTTTAGATATCATTAAATCACCACTTTAAAATAACACTGAACTTGAAACGTTTTTGTAAAAGCATGTTATACAAGAAAGTCAGTGTTCCTTACCAGCATCCAAGACTCCTTCCAGGAATTAAGACCTGCTTCCCTTTAAACCATAACTGATTCTAAAACTAGTCTCAAATGAATAGGTGCCCTTGGAGCACACCCTCATCTGAAACATTTGGGAAAGATGCATCCGTTCCCCAGAACGAGGCATATAAATATTTTGTAGATTAAGTTCAAAAAGCACATCTTCTGACTCTATCAAAAGGAAATGAAAGGTCACAACTAGCTAGTTAACAACAGTGGCAGTTCTCTGCAGCATTATTTTTCCCCTCTATGGGTGCGTGCAAGCACAACAAATACACAACACAATGCTCTGGTGAATGGTTACAGAGCAGAATAAAGGTGAGTTATCAGAAGGGCTATGAAAGCATTTATTTCTCCAAGAATTTTTGAGATTCTTCTGGTTTTGCACTTGTATTCGACTCCTCCCTCTCCTCCCCTTCCAAGACATGACATGCATATCTTTTCTGCTGAATGACTTTGCCTCTTCCCATTCCATTCCCTGCTTTAGTAATTATTCAACAAAACCTCTATAGATTAATCACCACAAAAAGAAAAGCAGTTGTATTAGAGCTCACATCACCTTGCAATTAGACCATCTGCTGGTAATCTGATGTATTGCGTGTCTTAACTGTATTGTTTAATTCTGCAAAGGGAACCATAACCATAATCCCTTTCCTCTATACACTCCTGTTAATGTAAAACACAGGAACATCTGTACAGACAGCTCACATAGCAGACTAATCTGTGAGGTCACATTAGCCCACTCTTTTGTGCTTAAATCCACTCTAGAGAAAGAATACACTGTTATTACAGACTGCACAAGCACAAGAAAACTGGGACTGCACATTTGCTTGAGCATCAGATTACCAAAAAAAAAAAAAGTGTAATTATTAATCAGAATTAGTTCCCCAGAGTAAAAACTCAAGAAATCTCTAAATGCAGGATACCACATGAGAGTACCACATCAATAAAAACCTACCTGCTTTAAGGTACCTCCTAAGTAAATAAGTAGTGACAGCTGTCACAGTTACGGGGAATATTATCTATGACTTGGTTCTGTTTGCAAAATCAGAGTCACCAGCTGTACCCTCTTCTCTGTTTATATCACTTATCAGGATTCAGTTGAAATGGGCATAGTGAACAAAGGAACAAATGCGTTACTCTTAACCTCAGAGCTAAACTGAAATCTCTGTGTATTTACAATGATGCCTAACAACATACAGCAATGAACAGAGAGGGTGAAACCCAACAGGATGCCAAGTATCATGAAGTCATCCTTATTACAGTATTAAAGTCAACTGTGTGCTGAGAAATACAGCACAAAAATTCAAATGGAAACAAGCAGAATTTACTACTCAATTTCAGGATTTTTCGCTATGACCTTTTAAGATTTGGGGTTGGGAGCAGCAGTAAGGACCCTCAAAAACAATCAAATCTATCTTCCCATCTGAAGTTAATACCCACACCCTTAAGCTTACAAAAATACACACTTCAGAACACTTCTGCATTTTTAAAAGCTAGGCGAGAGCAAGATATGGGATCATCTGCCTGCTGGATTTAATTTTCAGTATGTATTCATATTTGCTTAAACATTTGTTGAAAAGAAAGACATTTCATGATTTTTAAAAAGGAATATAATTTATCAGATTGTCTCCCTCCACTCATACTGATTTCACAGTTGGCAGTTTCCGTGCTTGAAAAAAAGTTGTGAAGTGAAAATTGGAAGTCAAAAGTTTGTCGTTAATTCAACATGCAACACCATCTACAAAAATACACCTGCATCAGTAACTTATAGGACGCTCCTTCCTGCACACTCCATTTCTTATCCATCACAAGGTTCCTTTAGTTTTGTGCCAACAGCTGATAGCATATGAAAGCATACACTGCATTTTTTTAGACAGCACTTCAAGAATTGAGATTTACTAGGTCATTAATGTAGATGTCTCTAGTAACTTGGACATGAATTACCTTAGTGGAATAGCGACTTGAGGCTATCGTGCTGAATTTTTACTTAGTTGACTAATATTAGGATTCATCCCGAATCTCTCAACTTTTCTCCCCTTAAGGAAAAAATATCACATTTTTCATACCCATTTCATACCCCATGCAACTCCAGTCTTAAAGGCAGCATTTTTGCAGTGACTGAGCTAAACAGCTCACACAAAAGGATTAGCCCTGCTCGAGCCTCCCAACTCCCCATGCTGCCTCCTGTACTTACCCCAAGGCAGCTCTGAAGCACACTTCACTGCATGAGAAGCCAATTCACTACAACAACAGAAAACTAACCAAGAATATTTTTTTAGTCAGGTCAGGTCAGCCAAACAGAATCTGTTTATCTGGAAATGAACAACAGGACCAGAGTGGGAAAGGAGGGAGAAGGAATAGCCTAGAAAAAAAAAAAAAGGAAGAATAAAAGGGAATAAGCTCACCTCCCTTTCTGGGGGTATTGTGAGCTCTCAGCTCAGAACTACGCTGAACTCTTTTCTGTAACCTCCAAGTTTTCACTGATATGATAAATATTCTTGCCTCACCCTTTGTCCATGACAAGCCGTCCTATTTCATCGGGACCAAACTTACTCCTTTGCTCCAACCCATTCTGGGGACTCAAATCTTATTTCAAACTCAGCTGTGAGCTCAGGAGAGAAAAGATAGAGGAAGGACTGAAGAAGGGACAAAGAAAACGCATCAGGACAATTTCACAAAGTTGGCCAAATTCACAAAATTGGCCAATTTTCACAGCCCTCTGCTACTGAAGAGGAACATCCTTCTCCAGCTATAAGATGACCTTCATTAGATATTCTTCAGAAAGAGAAGAGCAAAGAACCTATGAAACAGGTGACCCGCACATCACTGGGATGTGATACAAGGATAAAAAGACTGCAACTTTTGTAGATGTAGACACGGTATTTCACCATATGATTTGTAAACCGGTAAGAAAATAACTTTGCTGACTATTACCTCTGCTGTTGCTTTCAGGATATGGAATTACAGGTTTCCGTGGGGAGCGTAGCAAATCTGAATTAATAAATGGCTTGTACTTTGGATATTCTATAAATGAAGTTGCAGAGAGTCCATCTGTGGCTGATGTAGAGTTATGAGTTTTGTGCAGATCATCCTGAAAACAAAACAAAGCTGTTATTCAGCACATTTGTTTCTCTGTCACGATCAAAAACGAAAAACAAAAAAGGTTGAATCTTACTCAATGATGTGTAGAAATATTGCTGCAGGAGACTGTAATACCTCAAAAGCTATATTTCCTTCCTTACAGCCTTAGGCTGTGTCATTTTTATATCCAGCTCTCAGCTAAAAACAGTATCAGGAAGAAAATGTCTTTTCCATACTAGTTTCCAATTTCCTTTTTTGTTTTCTACTTGCCATACCGTCTCTGACTTATTGTGAGAAGGAAACACACAATTAGTTGGAAAACAGCTACCTTCTTACCTACTGGTTATACTTACTGCACAGGAGATACTGCACTCAGGTGGCCAAACCTGATAAGCCACACCCAGGACCACAGTTCTACATCCACTCATCTAACCTAATAGCTCACCGACTGTAGATGAGGCAGCAGACACACTCTCTCCTCACCTCGCCCTCCAAGCTGCATAGCCTCAACCCCCTGGCTTCAGGTCATCTCTCCTATCCTTCTGTAAACAGAGTGAACCTCACTAGCTGACTCATTTAAATGACTTCATGCTACACCTAATTAGTGGTATCAGCACAAGAGAAGCAGTAGCAGATGACAGCCAGGAAGGTACCTGTCTCTGAGCAGCAATGTGCTGTTAACAACAGCTTGAGACTGTTCTCAAAAACACAGACAGAGAGACCACTATTTCCCAGCAGTCTACATCAGCTTTCCAAATGTTTGCTGTGTTTCAGATGTTGCAATGGCCAGTTGAATCACCTACCTGCAAACACACCGTGCAGTTGGGATACCACTAAACCATGCGCTTTCTAATAATATTCTTCTAAGCAAAAGGGCTATAGCACTTAGTATACTGTGTTTAATTTGACTAAAAAACTGGCTGCCTGGTCCCTAAGCTTTCTGATTTGTGTATAGGAATTAAATAAATTATGAATAATTGTAACACATAAGTAATTGACTCAACTGTACCCATTACTAAACACTGCAGTAACAGAATTTAAAGGTAACCTAAGAGAGAGGTGAGCTGCAGGTGGATACAATGCTCCTGCAGCTTTCTACAAAGCATCACTACCATGGCAACAGAGCAACTACTGATCTCGGCAGGGCTTTTTTTCATCTTTTGCAAATACCGATTATTTGGAGCATATCGTGACCGAAACCCAAATACAGAAAGTATTTATACAAGTATTTCATAGCAAATCAGACAACAGTCCAAAAAGCATTATGAGGAAGAAAAATCTTGCAGAGGAAAAAAAATAAAATTAAGAACATTTCTAAGTTATTTAAAGCCTATACACAGCTAATTTCCTCTTCTAAATGAAGTGATTCATTGCGAACAAAAAAATTAGGACCAAGTACTCTGACCCTATCGATCGGTGCTTCTCCACACAGTTTTATGAATGCTTTGCAGTTTGTGTTTATAATATTTTCCTCACACAAAATCAGTGCTTTTCTTGTAATAACTGCATCTGCACAAGAACTTCTGCTATCACAGAAAGCCAATTAAAACACTAATGCCTAATTAGGAATACATTAATAAAAATAATTTGAACAGTATTTCATATGCATGCATACACACACTGTTTCTTTCTTAGCAGCCGTACGGGTCTAACTAGAATGTATGAATCTAAAACTAAATGAAAGCCTGTTAGGTGCTCACATCAAGACATGGACTTCACTCCTGCAAAAACACCACCAGCGTTGCAGGATGTCAAATTGATGAACAGAGAATAATACAAGCAAATAATGAAGTAAAACTGAAGAAAAAAGGGTACTTTAGGCAGCAGGCAGTAACAGCAGCAACGTAAGCCTCGGAAACCTAAACCAGAGTAACATCAACAATGACCAGTAGTGACTCAAATATCAGTGTAATATCTGCTGTTGATTCAAATCAAAAGCATTCCCTGAAACAGACAAAAGCAGAAGATAATCAGTCTGAAATCAAAGTAGGGCTCCCTGCATCACAATTTTTCTAGATGTCTCTCCATTTCACCTCTAAAATCTTGCCTGTGAATTAAAAATAACTATGTAAAACCCCCAAACTACTGGAGGTTTTTGGGTTGGTTTTACTGGTGTAAGTTACCTTTTCCTAGCCAACAGCAGACTAACTAACTGAAAGAAAAAACAAGCATCTGGAAATACCTGAACACCAAGTTACACAAAGCAAAACAAATACAGGCTTTTGAGTATCCACAGTGTCACCTGGCCACAGGATAGGGGCACTAATTTGGATAGTCTAATAGTCCATATAGATTTCTACTTGAAGTAAATACTGAAAAAATTGTGCTGAAACATTGTCTATCGTATAGGCAATCATTCTTTAATTCTGTCTAAATAATCACTTGCTAACAAGTATATTTTCCTTGTATGTTTCAGCAAAAGACTGATTTATATTCCATTTCTCAAATGGCAACTTCCAAATAATCCAAGTGAAAAATTTGAAAGTTTGATACAGCATCAAAAAATTTCCCAGCACAAATCTCAGATGTAAATATCACACCCATTCTCTGCTGTTCTACTCAGTTTCTCTCAAGTCATTAAAAACTAGTGAAGTCTGTTTCTGTTCTTGGAAATTCTCACAGGGAGCATCATGCTGCAATGCTCAGGAAAATCCTGAAACATGAAACTACACATATGAAGATCAGGAAACATGTATTTGTTCTGAAATCTCAGCTAGGCCACATTTGCTGACCGTATGTTCCCTCCTCATTCTGGGTACCCCATATAGCCTCTCCTTCCTTAAGCCACACTAATGCCTCTTAACAGTAAATGAGGAAGCTTAGCAGTCCCACCAGGAGCTAAGGCCACTGGTATTCTCCAATCTTAGTGAGCTGAGCACACTTAACCTTCACAAGCCTGAGCACTCTACCTTCCAAAATCCATTGCTGCTACCACTGTCTATCACCTGCCTACTGAAGGCAACGTTAAAACTCAGGGCAGGAATAGTTTAACACACTGGTAGGATGCAGTAGCCTCCTGAAAGGCTAAACACAGCAGAAAACAAACCAAACCCAAAACAAAACCAGCCAACCAAGTCCCACAGCCAACCCCCCCCACCCCCTAAAAAAAACAAAACAAAATGCAACCAAAAAATACACACACACAAAAAAACAAACCTCACGTGGAAAGCTTTAAAATAAAAATCAGCAACTTGAGGCACTGATACACTTTACAAACCAAGAAACTGGTGTAGATGGTAAAAATGACTGACCATAAGAGTGTTACTTCTCTGTTGCAGTAAAGAAACATGGCACACTACACTAGAAGAGCCTTCTGGAAAGTTTTCTAATCTTAGTGGTATACCAAATGTTCTCAGTAAGCTGAATAAAAAAAAAAAAAATATATCTCTGCTTTTCTCATTATTATCTAGAATTTGGCTAGATCCATGGACAATAAGGTTTATTAACAAACTGGAGAACCAGAGGCAGAAAAATGCAGAAAATCTCTCAGGCAGTAACTGCAGCAAAAAAAAAAGCATGAAGGCACCAAGTCAGCACCTTTGGTACTAACACTTTGGTAGTGGGAACAGGGACTACATTAGAGTGGTTGTATTGGAAGTGCTAATATAGGTGCTCAGAACAGGAAAAAAAAAAAAGTAGCCAAAAAAAAAAGTGATGCACAGTAATGTTGTGACACACAGCGTTCCTTATCCTTCCTTACAGGAGAAGGAAAAAAAAAAAAGGCAGAAACAGGTGAAAAATACATAGGGACTGGGAAAAAAAACAACCAGAATACCCAGTTATTGAGTTCACTACGCATAAAATATCCAAGTACTCAGTTATTATAACTTTCAAAATGCCCATTTTGGAGGCACAATTAGCAGCCCACCCTCACCCCTCAGTATTGCATTACAGGGAGAGTAGGGAAGGAAGAACAGCTCCTATCGCCCAGAGACGAACTGACAGGATGCCTGTGACACCCTGATACAGACTGAGTTAGGAGCACTCTAAAATGACTTCACTAGTTACATGCAGACAGAAAAAAAAAATGCTGGTACAATACAGAACATTTTGGTTAAGCTTCTGCTGTAGTGTGCCAGATGTATTAAAAGCAGCTATTTTCAAAGTTCAGAAAGTGGAAAATTTGCTTTTTTCTTTGTTTTTCAACATATACAAGAAGTCTTCAGTGGACAACTTCTTTCCTAAAAGTTTTGTTTTACTAACTAAATCAGTTAGACGACATTCTTCTACTTAAGACTAAAACTAGTTTTCTGAAATCCTTCTCCATGCACGCCAGAAAAAAAAATACCAGTCAGGAAGGATAAAGGAACCCTCAAATTACTCTTGCCGGCACCGGTGAAAGTAAGGGATCACGCTGCAGAGGAGGAGGAGACAACACACAAGAGAGAAAGCCAAGCAGAATGCTCACCATGTAGCCAGTGAGACCCCAAACCACAAATCCTCAACAAGACATGTCTTGCACACCATCACACTGCATCCTTTTCCCCATCTCTACTCCTCTAAAGCATGCATAAGGTGTAGCTACTCACAAAGAAAAACAGCCAAAAAGACAACTAATGTCAGAGCTACAAATGTTAAGCCAAACTGTCAAACCAGAAACCCAACTGGAAACTTCTGCTTCAGTCACCCATCTGGTGGAGGCAGGCAGCTTCCACCCACTCAGCTCGGCACAGCCCAGTCAGGCTTACAGCAGCCAAACCTGTTTCTTCGTGTCACCAGCACAGACATAGGAGTTCCACCGCTTCTCTGTGCTCAGCACCTGAGAGGAACACGGATGAGGGCATTGCGGTCCCCTGCGTGCAACCACCTACATATTACCTCCAACTCTGGCAGCTGCTCATACATGCGCCTATGGACAAGTTAAACATCAACTTAAGTTAACGTTTACATCTCACAAATAGAACCAGGGGCTAAATCCATTACCTGCTCTCCAAGGGGCAGCAGCCAGCTGCTGTGCCGGTGTAACTGACCCTAATTGCACCATCGGCTGCTTAACCGAGCCGAGCCTCACCTAGTTCGGCAACAGGCGGTTGCCAAGCCATGAGCCCAAGTTATTTCGGAAAATAAACCGAATTGCAACACTTTATTCCCCATCGCTTACAGATACACTCTCCGGACGCTGGCACGGGAAGGGTAAGAGGACTGGTTTAAACACCAGGGTACTTTCCTCCTTTTCTGTCTCTCTTATAAAACACGCCTGCATACATAAGGGATCTTAATACACACGTGTATAATACATATATATGCGGAGATTCCGCACGTTGAAAACGAGACCGCTTTCACGGCCGGCGTTGCTGCGGTAAGGCCACCAGCTCCGCACTGCCCGGCCGCTGTCCCGCCCAGGGCCCCGGCGGCCGGAGCGCCCGTCCTTTCCCTCACTGAGGCTCCCGTAACTGCTGCCGGCAGGTGGAGGCGCGGGCAAAGGCCCCGGGCCCACCTCCCCCTCCCCCTTCCCGGACACTGAGTCTGCGTGCGCAGCAGGGCTAATGAGGCCCCACCAGCCCTCCCCGCCGGGGCGAACACCGCGAGAGCTCCCCCCGAGCGGCTGCCCCCTCGGAGGCTGCTACCGAGACTAACCGTGTGCTGATGGCCGCGCGCCGCCGCCATGTCCACCCGGGGGGGCCCCGCGCTAAGGCATGTCCCTTTAAGGCGCGACACCCGTGCGTCGGCGGCGCCTTTCGCGCCGATCAAGTGCCACTCGACTGACACCCCAGCTCCCCAATAGCAAGGGGAGATTGCTGCGTAGGCCCCACCCCGAAGGAGTACGAGCGCGTACCACTGGCTCAGATTTGAGTGACATGTGAATTACCCAATAAAAGAGCGCTTCTTAACCAATCAAAGGGGCCGAGTCAACAGAGGCGGGGCGGCCTCCTGCGGCCAATCGCTTGAGCGGGGAGGGGCGAGAGGCCGCGGGATTCGTGTACGGCACACGGCGCCTGCTGCGCACGCGCAGAGAGCAGTCGGCGGAAGAGGATGGTCTTTGTCAAAGTGAGCCCCCCTCACACCAACCAATTGGGAAGCAGAAGTCGCCCAAGGCAGCCCAACCAGCGCCGCGGCCGTGGGACCAGCCAATCAACGCCCAGCGCAGGGAAGGGTATCCGCGGGGGGGCTGGCGGCGTCTGG
>JANHFX010004649.1:0-19871 GCA_027560015.1 Chloroceryle amazona
CGCTGAGGGCCCGCTTGGGTCCTCGGGGGCTCTCGGTACCTGCTCCGTGAGCGGGGCGGCCCCTGAGTCCTGACTGCGCTCCCCAAGGCGGAGCGAAGCCTGCGGGGCTGGCAGTCGCGTCCCTCAGTCCGCTGGCCACGCTCTATTGATTGTCAAAGCGGAAAAGGAGTAGGCGCAGCGATGAGGGCACAGCTACGCGGCAGGACATCCACGCAGAATTAGTGTTGCTCTAGGGAACAGCGAACACAAAGACCTGAGGGACATTTCCACCGCAGGGCTCTTGTTGAGCCCGTCCCACCCCAGGAGCACGGGTGAGTCCAGCGGCCACCGAGGAGAACCAGCGACAACTCGGAAAAGGTGGCACCAGAAAGTGGAGCTGGGCTCACCTAGTTTCTAGTAAAACAGGCGAACTGCACATCAGGGGACTTGCTAAGGCTGTTCTTGGCACGGATCGGTCACGACAGACACACCTTACTCTCATGGAAGGATGGAAAGAGCGAAGGGTTCATTTTGCTGACAAACAGAAATAAAGCAACAGCCGTAGGTTTTAGATGTACATTGCACAATGCACATCCCAGCACAGCATCACCCAGCAAAGGAAAGCAATGCATGGCAGGTCCTACGTCAATAAGCAAAGCTGAAACCTGCTGAAGATGTGGCTCAGTATAGACACGGTGAGTACAGGGAGGATGTGAAATCTGCAAATCCTACTGGTTTTAGCTTAGATGTTTTCAGGGTCAAAAAGTCCACGGATGTCCTGTCTTTGGCAAGTTATCAAAGGCAATCAGTGTGATGAGTACTTCAGGCCTCCTAGCACAAGACCTATACTTTCATTCTAAAAGTCTTGGTCGGTACAATATAATTTTCTTTCATTTTGCACAGTGGAGAGATGTTTCACAGACAATTTCATGGGCAATTACAACCTATATCTTAAAATGAAACTAAAAATCTAAGCTGTAACAGCCCATGCAAGATGTTAAACATTGCAAAAAGACCACAGTGAGACAAAAAAAAAAACCCAACACCATAGTTTTTGAAACATCTAACAAAAACCAAATGCAGAAAAATTGCATAACACCCACCTTTTTTTTTACCTAAGCAAATGATAAAATAAGGGCTTGGGGATTGCTTCTGATACATGAAATTGCTGATAGAGAGAAGTATGCCTTTGATGTTCCTTTTTATTTGCTAAAAAATGGAGATTTCTGTTTCCCAGGACCCATTAGGAATCACACAGCTCTTTTTTTGTTGTTTCTTTGGGTTTTTTTTGCAGGTTGTCAGTCTCCTGAAAACAGCTCTTTAGCCTTTTTCTATAACTACCTAGCTACCATGTGTGGATGCGTGCCATGGCGGGTACTTCCTTGCTGCCATCTTTCAGTTTCTCTTGTTCTTCCCAAACAATGGCCACCAACACTTTGCACCCCGTTCTGACACCCCTCTGCTGCAAGCAGTGCTGTACACCCGTGTCTGGAACCAGAGCATGCAGTTACATACGCTTTCTGTTTGCAAAATGTGATTTTTCTGTTAATAAGCAAGCCCTCGGAAGTACTCAGGAAGAGGAACCCATCCCTGCTTCAGGTTCAGTGGGAGCTTTGGCAGTTAAACTCTTAAAATACTCAGTTTCAGAACATATTTCAGACGCTGCCTATCGCCTCCTTCACCGAAAGACACCACTTTACACTGTTGCCCTAACAAGTGCCTCTAGTAGCAGAGCATGTGAGGCTGACTGTAGTTCATTTCAGATTGCCTGTAGATAATTTGTTTCACCAAGATCCAAAGGTAACTTCCTAGACTAAAGTGTGAGACAACTTCTCTCACATTTCTGAGATGCTACCCATCATGAAATCCACCACAACTGCTAACACATTCCCCGTTTCAGCTGACACAATTTCCCGCTACGTTTCCCAGAGTTCAGTTCACAAAAATAATCTTCCTATCTTGTGTTTAGATTCACGTTCCCCAGTTTCTGTGCCCGTTGAGACCAAACTGGTATTTATGTTATTTCCCTGCTTCCTTTGCTAACTTAAGAACTGTCACATTTAATCGCATATTCTTTATTCCCTTGAAATTTCACACGTGCCACCAGACACTTCCAAATTAAACTGTTGTTAAATAACAATCAGCATTGAAAGAGGAGCTGTGAGGCAGCTACCTGTTATGCTACAGGTCACCCTCTGTTTTGGGCTGCCATTACCCAGAAGGTGTGTAGGAATTTCTCTAGTCACCTAGAATCCTCTGTCCTGCTTCAGCCACCTCTTTCACTGGAGCCATACTTTGGGGTGACGTTTGTGCAATCATAGCTCCTACTCCCCTTAGCGAATGTATTAATTGTAGTATTTTTGTACTGTTCTTTTGTTCCTTTAATCATTTCTGCAGTCCTCTTAGTCCCTCTTTTTCCTGGAAAAGCTTTGTCTTACATGGCAATTTGATCAACACTTCACCCATTTGTCTTGATCATAGGTGGAAGACACCTTTAAAGGTCATCTTGTCCAACCCCCCTGCAATGAGTAACTCAGCCTTTCTTCACAGGAGAGGTGTTCCATCCCTCTGATCACTTTTGTGGCCCTCCTCTGGACCTGCTCCTACAGGTCTATATCTTTCCCATGCTGAGGACTGCAGAGCTGGATACAGTATTCCAGGTGGGGTATCACTAAAACAGAGGGAGAATCCCTGCCCTCAACCTGCTAGCCGTGCTTCTTTTGATGCAGCCCAGGATACAGTTTGCTTTCTGGGATGTGAGTGCACATTGCCGATTCATGTGCAGCTTCTCATCCGTCAGTACTCCCAGATCCTCCTCCACAGGGCTGCTCTTTCTCCAACCCAGATGCAGGATCTCATACTTTGCTTTGTTGAAACTCATTCATACAGGTCCACTTCTCAAGCTTGTCCAGGTCCCTCTTGCTGAGGGTGCACTCAGTCCTGCTGTCTGTATCATTGATGAATGCATTCAACAGTGCTGGTCCCAGTACAGGTCCCTGAGGGATAACACTCGTCACTGATCTCCATCTGGACATAGAGCTGTTGACCACCACCCTCTTGGATCAACCGTCCAACCAATTCATTATGCACCAAACAGTCCACCCATCAAATCCATATCTCTCCAATTTAGAGAGAAGGATGTAGTGGGGCATACAACAAAGGCTTTACAGAAGTCCAGATAGACAACATCCATAGCTCTTCCCTTGTTCACTGATGTAGTCACTGCATCATAGAAAGACATCAGGTTGATCAGGCAGGACTTGCCCTTGGTGAAGCCATGCTGGCTGTCTCAAATCGCTTCCCTGTCCTCCATGTGCCTTAGCATAGCTTCTAGAAGGGTCTGTTCTGTGACCTTCCCAAGCATGAAGGTGAGGCTGACATGTCAGTAGTTCCCAGGGTCTTCTCTTCTACTCTTTGAAAATGGGTGCAATGTTTCCTTTTTTTCCAGTCACCAGGGACTTCACCTGACTGTCAGGACTTTTCAAATATCATGGAGTGTGGCTTGGCAACTGCATCAGCCAATTCTCTCAGGACTCTGGAATGCGCTTTGCCAGGCCTCATAGGCTTATTAAGTTCCTCAGGTGGTCACGAACCTGATCTTGTCTTACAGTGGGAGGGGCTTTGCCCCCCAGTCCCTGCCTTGTGGTCCATCCACAACCAAGGCAACAGTTATCTGTGTATTCAGCATCTTTGTGGCAGCAGTCTCACAATGATTTTACAACCAAATTTTTTTTTTTTCTCCAGCTTTCCTTCATACAGCCTTCAGCTATTTCTTCAGTATACTTCTCCTCATCTACCAGAAAGTCCTGAGTACAGCAGTAATCCTGACAAAGGACAGGTTTTTGGTAACAACTTCAAGCACATCTCAGCGTGTACTTTTCTGTGCTTTCTTCAGGACTCCTTCAGGCTATGTCAGTGCATCCTTGCCACCTGCTCTCTTTCTGGTCCTTTTCATCTATTGCAGGTGCACAGATAAAAGGTCCAACAGAAAAACAATCAAGAACTTCACTGAGATATCTCTTGAAAGGATGAAATGCTGGGATGTGTGGTAGAGGCTCTGTTTTTCCTTCCCCTTCAGACAGCAAAAAAAACCAACCCAAACAACTTACATGTTTCTAACGAGGATCTTAAGTCAAGAATTACAATTATTTATAATAACAATATTAAACAAACAAGCAAACATCTATAGAAGGCTTCAGATTCCACTAAAATAGAAATCTGAAAAAATATGTCAAGTTTTGCTGGAACATCAGTAAAGGATGGAAATCCTGGAATCTGTGGCTCTCACAGGCTTCCCTACATTGTCACGTGAAAACTCACAAATGAGACTATAATTTTAACTACATTTTACTCATCAGCTGGGCAGTGCATTCATCACAAGAGGCAACTGAGTTGGAAGGCGAGACACTCTCTTTCCTATGGTACTCTGCTGGGGTCTTCAGTAGCATGGATCAAGACGTGAGCTCTCCCTGCTTAAAGGGAAAGTAGAAGTCATCATTTGTAACAATGTGGCTCACAAGGGTTATTTACTTAGGGCTGAATGACTTCCCATTGCATATAGACCAGGAAGTTTTTGACATTACTGAGCCATCCACTGCAGTGACAGCTACTCTGATTTATCACTGGGGCAAGACTGATGATGAAAAAAAAAAAAAAAAGTCTGTGCAAAGGTTAATTAGATTAATGATGATAGGCTCTGCCTGGAAACTGAAGAGTTTGTTTTGTGAAGGATGTAAGAGGAAAAAAAAAAAGTCCTTCAACATTTTGTATAGAAAGCTCACAAATGAACACACACAGGAGATTGTTGGGAAGCTGCCACCTCAGAAGTGGAGGTGAGCACCCACCCTGCAATGACAGAAACAGGAACATCCTCTTAAGGCTCTCCAAGGAAGTGCTCATTTCTTCTCATTGCCCAGATTTTTCTGGAAGGGAAGGTATGAAATTACAACCTCTTACAAACTGGAAGTACTTTCCAATCACCTTGCTTTTCATAGAGTATGTAATACTCAAATCTGGAAACCTTTTTCCCAAAAATGCACGTCAGAACACCAGTTCAGAGATGCTGAAGTGAATTGGAGACCATCAATATTATTTCCAATGGAACCAGACAACTGCTCAGTAATTTAACTTTCACTTACTACTGGTTTGGGACTCAATGACCAGAGTTGCTGAAGATATTAAAAAAACCCCAAAGCAGTCAAAGGGAGCGATTCTAGCTTGGCTTTGGGAAGACCTTCAGACAGTTCAGTAGGCCATTCCCAATGCTCTCAGACACCTAGTTTTCCTACGAACACTTGTGTCTAGGGAAGCAGACAGTGTTTTTTTTCATTATGCTTTCTTCTTTTACTCTCTGAAAGCCGTGTGCTATGGAAAATCACATGGTATGTGACATATAAAAAAAAAGACTCAAACCGTTTACAGATCAGTAGAGCCCAGCCTTATTGTGCACTTCCATTCTATTTCTGAACTCTCATACTTTATTTGATTCAAACTTGTGACCTAGGTTACTTCTGCCCTGACCATTTTAACTACCTGGTGAAGTACAGTAGCAACTGCTGCTGGCAGCAGAAGAGAAAAGAGCCAGCTTCAGAAGGCCCAACTAACAAAACAGATTGGTTTTGTTCTAGAAAGTACAAGGAAGATACTATAAACATGCTTTCTAGGTTAAAAAGTGAAAGAAAAAAAAAAAAAAACAACAAACCAAAATTCATTAGGGTATAGATTTTTGTTCTTGAGAAGCTTAACAAGACAGTCCTGTGCGGTCTCATGTAGTAACCGTAAAATGCAATATTGGGAACTGGCACCAGGAGTGCCCACACAAATACCAGATTGTTCCTATATAAAAAAAAGGGAAAAGGAGAGAGGTGTGTGTATGCTCTGTTCTCAATTCTCAGCTTCTGAGATGGAGAAATACAGGGAGGTAACTCAGAGAAATAGCCTTTTATAAGAAGAAGTGTCGAATTGCTTTCTTATGCAATTTCTACTGCAGATTTCACCAAGACATTAGAGATACTGGCCAGGTGCATCTCTATTTTGTTGAAAGGCTTGTCAACTTTTTGCAAATACCTCAGGCTGTCTGTTTAATCCACGTCTTTGACTTCTGGCACTGGGTCTGCAACATATGTCTCTGATATACAGCTTCATATTATTCTTCCTAAGAACAGTTACTTTGATGGCCTCTTCTGACTCCTTCATTTTCACCACCTGCCAAAACCTTTTACCTCAAATTCCTGTCTCTTCAGTTCTTCAGAGGCAGTACAATAGAATAAAAGGGCTTAGTGGTGTTCCTCCAGTGGGGAGCTATGTAGATGAAGCTGCCTGAACCGATGGTCTTTTTCCTTCATATCTGCAATAATCCTGACTTTATCCCATCTTGTTCATAACATATTGCTTTATAATACATAGACATAGCACACTCAGAAATTAGTGCACTGCAGACATAGTTTGCTTTATCAAACTATCCATCCTTATACACTGAGCAAGTGACAATAAATCCACCTATACTTAGATAACTTACCATATTAAAAATAATAGGTTTCAAGCTACTATAACATTGATCATGACAGCAATTATGTTATTTCTCTGTGTTATGGAATGACACACACACACAAAATTGATCAAGCCAGATCTTGTCTGTTTCAGTTTTTGAATTTAAGAGAAGTAAATTTCAAGTACAGTGAAATTACTATAAAATATCCTTGGCAACACCATCTTAATCAGAGTGCTAACTGAAAAGGTCACTTACACAGATATCCATTAAATTCCTCCCACAAAACACAATCAACAAACGTTCCTGACACTTTATGCAACGTCAATAAATGCTTCCAAAATACATCCAGACCTTGCAAAATCCTCCCGAACATCTGTTTCCAGTCATCACCTCATAAGTTAGGGTACATCTCCCATTCCGGAAACCATTTGGACTTCATATAGAAAGGTAAGGCTTCCTCCTGTCTGGCTCAGATATAGTTTATACCAAAGATTAATCAAATGTTATTCTAATTTATATAATGAACAAGGGAGATGAGTAAGTTTTGCAGACTCAAAGATCAGTGTTTTTTGGAAAGTAAGAATGACTAAATCAGGCAATCAGTAGGTGCTTTGCCAGATTTTAGTAGCTACGAGCAGCTGGAATGAACGCTTTCAAAATCTTGCTCATGACATTCACCTCTAGTGAGCTTTTGCTCCTGCTGACAGGTGATAGGAGCTTCATCTTCCAGAGATAAGGGCTTTAACAGCCCTTTTCCCTTCCCTCAAATCTATTTTGGTTTCCTACTGCTAATGGTTTCTGGTCCCTCTAGAAGTTACAGCCTCAGGCTCCCTCCCATTCAATATCTGTCACAAAATACCTATATTTCTGTTCTCTACATTTTATTTTCTTTCACATTTGTCCTCCTATAGTCTTCCTGCCTTTATGTCACCATAAAGACCTTTTCTCCCCGTGTTGCTTCCACACCACTTAGTGAAATGTCACCATCCAGATCTCTGTAAAACAAGGAACTTACTTTATATGACTGTTGTGGTTTAACCCTAGCCAGCAAGTAAGCCCAGCGCTTAAGCTCACTCCCCTGCGGTGGGATGGGGGAAGTGATTCAAAGAGTAGAAGTGGAAAAATCCATGGGTTAAGATCAAGGCAGTTTAATAGGTAAAGCAAAAGCCACACACACACAAGGAAAGCAGAACAAGGAATTTATTCAGTACTTCCCAGGTAGGCAAGCAGGTGCTCAGCCATCTCCAGGAAAGTTGGGCTCCATCACACAGGACGGTTACTTTGGAAGACAAATGCCATCTCTGAATGTCCACCTCTTCCTTCTTCCTCCCTCATCTCTCTATGCTGCGCATGACGTTATATGACATGGAATATCCCTTTGGTCTGTTGGGGTCAACTGTCCCAGCTGCGTCCCCTCCCAGCTTCTTGTGCACCTCCAGACTACTCGCTGGTGAGGTGGTGTGAGGAGAAGAAAAGGCCTTGACTCTGTGTGAGTACCGCTCAGCAGTAACAGACACATCTCTGTCTTACCAACAGTTTTCAGAACAAATCCAAGACACCCTTCTACTAGCTACTGTGAAGAAAATTAACTCTATCCCAGCCCAAACCAGCACAATGACTCTACTTGAGGCCCAAATTGCATAATTCCAAAACCACGTTTCGCGTTATTTGCTTCAACCAGCGTTGTCCTCCACAAAACCCTCTTGTTTAGCATTGAACACTGCAGTCAGAGCAATGTGCAAGTTCTTGCCACTTGCAGTACTTTTTTTCTTTTATCAAAGTAGAACTTGCAAACCCTGCCTGCAAACCAGGAACCCATTGAATTGAACTAAACAGACACAGAACAAAGCAAGCCAGAAAAGATGCTCCTTGTCTCTCTCTACTAAGGAGCCAATGTACAAATACCAGTTTTGGAGCTTGCTCATTCAGCTTTGCCTCAGGGATATGTGCACCATGGTGTGCCACCGTGCAGCTGTGCCCTAAGTAAACTTTAAAAGACTATTGGAAAGACTTGTGACAGGCAGACATAATAGAGTGAGATAAAACACTTGAAAAGCCTTACTTGTCAAGAAAAAGAAGAGTTTGATAAGGACAATGCTTGAAAGAGAAATAATTTAACCCAAAAAAGGCAAACCTGAGGCAGAACCTCTAGATAAAGTTTCTAGCAGCGGGATACACCAGCATGGAAATCGCCCTCCAAGGACAGCAATAGAACCCTCCTATTTTAGAATTTTAAGACTCACATAGACAGGGCAGAGAGCAGAATTCAGGGAACAACATTAGGTGCCATGAAAAGGTTACGCTGCTGCTAAATTCAGTGACAGAGAAATGACCTGAAAGCTTCGGTGTTACTAAGGTACCTCTATTTCACAGCTCAACTGTCTTTTACATTTACATTCATTACAGGCTGCTGTTGTGGTGTTTTCTTCCTTACTCTGATATGGATCTTGAGCTGAAAAACACTAGTAAAGAGATTGAATTACAGCCACAGATATTTTAATTGGTTATTTGATATTATCATATTCTAGGTTCGTCACAGAATTAATTAAAATTATTTCCTTTCCTTCAAAAAGGAGAGAAAAGAGACAAGCAAATCAAAATTGCCTCTGAACCCCAGAGACAGTAGTGACCCAGGCATTTGCCTTGGCAGATCAGAAAGTCATCTGGCTGGCATGTGCTCCTGAGCAGCCAAGTCTTCAATAGTGATAAAAGCACGACTAATTGCAGCCTTCCTTCTCAGTGCCATGGCAGTAGGCATTAGCCAGTCTGAGCTCAAAGCATTAGAATAATTAGCCCAAGTCAGTGGTGGGCCAGCATTTGTCTGCTGTGATGACTTGACTGGGCTGGAGCCATGTGGTCAAAAGCTACCTGCAGAACTGTCCTCTGTAGATCCTCATTCCAAATACTGAGGCTGAGTCCTAAGGGTGAATGCAAAGTAAAAAGTAAAGATCAAGAAGTTAAGACAAAGGAGGATTTGGAGCATCTCTCTTGATAACCTTTTTGCTTAGTTAGGGGAAATCCACAGGACAGAATCATCCTATCCCATGGAAGAAGTTAAAAAGGCACAAGCTGAAGCTACTGCTGACATTGGTCAGGAGAGCTACTAGAGTGAGTAGCTGCAGTTTGAGCCAAAACTCTCCCTTCTCTGGTTCTTTATGGTGATATTTTATGCAATGTTAAATTAAGGTCAGATAAAGGATATGTTAGTAATGTCCTTGCCAGTGAAAAGCACACGTTAACTATTAAAATATGCTTATTTACTTACTATTTTATAAAAAGAGTTTCCCTCTGAATAGTTGATGGAAGTTCTCTGTGCTCTGAAACCGCTTGTGGCTGCCTTTTAGCACATTAGTTGAATGTATACACTGGGAATATTTTACTTTGCTTTATGTTATTGCAATGCACAAAACTTACACTAATAGCCTAATTTCATGCCATTATCTGAATGCAAAACATTGTTCAGTTGAATTCCCATAGCCTAATCCTACTAGTTCCCCTGGCTGTCTCACTTTCAATTATGAACCAAGGTCTGCACATCAGATGAAATGTTGCTTTATAAAAATGGATCCTTTCTTTAAAAGTTATTTTCAGTGGTCGTCTGCTGTACAGGCTGCTTTTATTGTCTGCAACCAGAGGCACTTCAAGGAAATCTGATTTTAACATCACAGGCCTGCAATACATATACTTTAGCTAGAGTGGTTTGTTGTGTTTTTGTGGTAATAAGCCAGTTATCTTTGCACTATAATTGTACCTCTAAATGTCTCCTGAGCTGCACACAGGGGGCAAAGTGTGGCTTTATGAATACACAGGGGAAGAAAAGAGGAAGGCCATACAGACAATTACATCCTTTCTCTTTCCATGTATAACACAGCTAACAGAGTTTTGGAAGGCAGGCAATGGATGATGTTGACGCTACTTAATGCCACTTGGTGTTCAATTCTGAGTATTCAGAAATCATACGTTTGTCTCAGGGATCATACACGTATGGTTTTATATTTACTTTTCCCTTTTTAGAGCCTTTACAGTTTGCAAATCCAAGTTTTACTCCACAAGCTAGGGGGAAAAAAAAGTTCTTTTTTTCTTTTTATTAGTCTAAGTTTTTATTAAATCATGACTCCAGGATCTGGGACCTTAAGAAAAATACCAAAGAAGTTGTGACTTTTAAGATTTGGTGACACTGTGCTAAGTTCTTCAAATCAAGCGAATGAATTAGCCAATTGACCTGCCTTCCTGGAAGAAAGTGCATTTTGTACATCTTGGAAAACGTGGATAAGTCATACCTGTGGAGTATACTTCACTGAAGCTTCAGAATGCTTGACTCCTGATCTCTTTCTGTTCCTCTGAAATACCTATCCCCTATTTCCTCATTTGTGCTCAATGTACTGCATCCTTGACTGTTTATAGGCCTTTCTTTTTTTGGTGGGAGGAAACCGTTCTTACATCCACTATGGGAAGAACTTGCATTCCTTGACGCAACCAGAACAAATGCAATAGATCCATTTTAACTGAAGCTACACGCATACAGTTCTTTGAAACTAAGTCACTCTCCATTCCTTTGTTGTGACTGTAAAAAAATAACATGCATTTTGTGATAAGATAGGGCAGACATCAGCCTCTGGCCTTGTCTAGCTCTCTCCTTCGTCTATAGAGGAAGGCTTCAATAACTAGATCCTTTCTTGTAGATAGATAACAATAGATGAAATGAATCCCAACATTGATGTCACAATTTGGGTACCCCTGAATCAAAATAAGAAATTTATTTTCTTTTTTAATTTTCACTGTCTTAAATATATTCCTATCTATTTATTTATTTTCCCTAAAGGAACAGCTGTCTCTCCAGGCAGTGAAACTTCTGTTCCTTATAAAAGCTATAAATTTCTCTGACATCATTATTCAGGTCTTCAAATGACCTTCATCAAAGAAACGGAACTGGAGACATGATATTTTGGATATTAAAGGGTGCGGAATAAGCAGAACAAGAGGGAAAGTAACAAGTAAGCTTTTAAATGGAAAAGTGGTAAAGAACAAACTCCCTGTTCTTACCTTTGCATTTCACCTTTTACATACTAATTGTGTAGCCACACACCAGGTACATGCACATAAGCTACCCCATTGCTAAATTGCCTTTGAGGAATACTTCAGACAGTAAGGCAGGATTCTCCCGTATTATTTTTGCTTTATAGTAGCCCCTTCTCATTGTACCTGCAAATGGCCATTCTGGCACTTCGCTTACACAGTATTTTGTTTGCAAATATTAGTGCTAGTCCAGAAGAAAGTCTCAGGGAACACAAATTTGATGTTGTGCTGTATACCAGCTGTCTCCATCACGGACAACAAATAAAAAATACATTATTGGCTCTCTAAGGATCCTTCCTTTCCTTCATCTGCTTTGTTAGAGCTGCCACAGTCACTTGCTCCTTGTGCAGGATCAGACACACAGAACATGTCTACTCACTTGTACAGGGAATTGCTCACAAAGCTGGTTTCCTGTCATTAAGCTACTCTGAGAAGTAACGGATAGTGATGCAATAGCTTTGGCAATTATTTAACATAATGAACAGACAGAAGTAAGTGGACTGTCTGCCTTGATGCTGCAGTATTTCTTTCTCACATGACTGGAAATTCTGCTGCCCTGAATCTCTGGTTTCTAGTGAACGTTTAGTGATGCACCAGCCCCTTGCTTGGGGATGCTTTTCCCAGGCACATTATATTATGCTTTTCAGCATTTATGTGTTATATCCACTGCTGACACAAAAGTTTACATTGGAACTGGCAAGGTTATTAATTACAATTCTGATTTAACCTTCTAGGTCTTCTAGATCTCTGCAACACCCATTTTTATATAAATACATGCATATATATATATGCATGCACACATAAATTTATAAATATACAAGCATTTGATGCTCTATTTTTGGAGAAAAAAATCAATACTAGCTGCCCACTGCCAAGTGGCTCTGCAGAATGCGTAGCCATGAAATTCTGCATTAACAAACACCAGTACATAGGACATAGAGGAGAAAAAAAGAAAACTGTTCGAACGGAGGCATATTTCTACTTCACACTCACAAAGCACTGTATAAATATAATATTAGAAGGGAACAAAATCCACATTCTTAATGCACTTAAAATTGTGTATCACATATTGTATTTCATGATACAGTTTCTGAAAGGCTCCACCTACTCTCTGGGACCAGAAATCTTTTAATAGCATGAAGTTAGTCAATCTTTCTTTCATTAATATTCATATATATGCCCCAGTTCTTACATTTGAATCTACTAATGAAGATTCACTGCTGCTGCAGTCAAACACTGTGCAGGACCAGGACCCTTTAGTGCCGGCAGCCCCTGTGGAGCTCTGAACTGTGTGGCGGGCAAATGGCATTCATTAAACAGCAGCCGCTTCACCTGCTTTCTGCTCCCTTATCCCTTCTGCTAGTTCCTTGAACATCTTTAGCTCACCCTCAGCTGAGGGGGAATGTGTTCCCATTGCAGCGATGAGAGCGATGGGCAGGGACTTGTAATGTGCCTGTCCTCTGTTCTGTAAAAGAGATTTTAATAATCTTTGCCAAGTTATTCAGCCTTTTCATATTTTACGTTAGAAACTGTTCTCCATTTTATGAAAGGGAGACAATAGTGCTTCTCTCTCTTCCCAAGGTTTTCTTACAACCATACAGCTTCTGGTTTCCATTTAGCACTAACTCAATCTCTTTATGCAGCACCACACCGTGATGTGCAAACTTAGCCTGAAACAGAGTCGGAAGGCAGAAGAGACCATTCTGATCATCTAGTCTGGCTTCCTCTAGGATTTTTCTCAGTGATTCCTGCATGTGGCTCTATGGTTTCAGTTGCCAAGGAAACAATTATCAATCTTTTCCATCCCTCACCATCCAATCCCTCCTTTCCGTTTTGTCATGTCTTGCTACAATAAAAAAAATCTTGACAAATGTCCTAGTCCCTAGTTCTAGTATCCTCACCTGGGAGTTCAGCCTGAAACTTACCCTCTTACCCTTGCATTCTGCACTGCAGGTGGATGACCCTTTGAAAATGATCCTCTCAGCCGCAGCTAGCTTATCAAATGCTGTATTGTTTGACTAACACAAGACATATTATTTTTTAAATTGCCCAGCAGTGTACTGCTTGGCATATTTTTTGCTATCTTTCCTTTCACCACAGCCTTAGCTCCTCTACAGCCTCATACAGAAATTATTTGGAAAGAACACAATTTATTCTAACATGAAGCTGAAGAGCAAAAGCAATAATGAGGAAAAGAAAGGAAGATGCAAAGAGATGGAAAATGGTGTAGGAAGAAAACAGAAGGCAAAACCCATGCATTAACTAGAGGATAAACTCAATGTAGTCAGAGCCAGAGATAAACTTTTGAAATCTCAGGAGGTTAAACTCGGGTACTTTCAGGAATGTTACAGGAGGTCTGCTTGGTTCCCTAAGGTCTAGTGAATCCCACGTCTAGAATTCATAGCTTCTGACACCTGCACTGATTTTATGCCCTTAAATACAACTCTGATCAGGGTGACTGAAGGACAGAAGGGTATCCCACCAATGATATTTGAAAGGCAATCTCCCCAAATTCAGTGGAATTATATCAGTGTCATCAGTTCCTCAGTGTGCATGAAAAGGTTGAACACATCAGCTACATGGAGGGAAAAAAGAGCCAAGTACTTAGACAAAGCTTATGGGGAAGAGGGTTGTGATTTGGCATATTTTGCTAATTCACCACTTTGGGTAACTCCCCCTTTTATAAATAACCTAACAATAGTTCACATAAAGGAAAGCGGCCTTACCTTTTAAACCCCAGAATATCAGAGGATCAAAGAAAAGTCAGGGATATGTCGAAACTGAAACATTCCTCTAGGGTAAGCTCCTAGGGAGAGAGAAACAAGGCAGATCACATTAATAAGACAATTCCTACTTATGGTCAGTGAGTGATGCTACAGACCTTCCTCTTCAGGACATTCATTTCTGGGGTGTATTGAGGGGTTTTTTTCTGTGCATGTGTGATATACCTACAGGGTGGTTCTGAGGATGGCCAAATTATGCATGTATACACAGAAGATGTTTTGTCATATAGAGACCACTGTGGAAACACTCAGTGCATGACTAGTAAATCTAGAACGAGAAACATTGTGCCTCTTCTGGGACCTCCACAGGCCTGTGCATCTGGACAGGCATGTAGCATTGCTCACTATAAGCCTGGGAAATCTGGATCTTCTGGCCATTTGTATCCATTTGTTTAAGCTGCTGCATCTAAATGTAGCCCAGCACAATGAACAGATACTGAAATTCCTTATAGCTCTTCTGCAGAAATCACTTGCTAATGGTTTAGGTTTGTTGTAACAGAAGTAGTAAGAAAAATCTATGTGTGAAAAATGATGGGGAAAACAAGTTATTTTTATGAATGTCAACAATATCGCAGTTTTACTCTTGGCAATTTTCCTGCCATACAGAAGAGTGTTAAAGGGAAGCAAATAGGAAGAAAACCATGACAATGTACCAATAGAGTTTCAAATATCACAGAGCTGTTAAAGAAGTATGTCAGGGAATAACTACCCACATGCCTTCAGGCAGGCGAGTGTTAATTTCTCCTAAGCCCGGGGAGAATAAAGAAGACATTGAATTGCTGAAAACCACAGCTAGACAAAGAGGAATGGATGAGCAGCAGTGTTAGGATGAGTCAGAAAAAAACAGCCATTAAGAAACAGTTGGTTTTGGCACTTGACCTTAAACAGGTGTGTTTATACTCAGTGGAAACTGTTGAAACAACCGTGTTTTCTGGTAAGACTTATGTACAAATTCTCTTTCTTTGTTTCATCTCACATTTCGTCTCCTGATTTTCTTACTTTGGCTAGAGAAACATATTTTCTTCCAAAAAAGATATTCGTGAGTCCCCTGAATCAACTGCTGGCCCTAAGTGTGTTGGGTCAGTGTGGAGCAGAGTAAGGGCTGCTGGCTTCTCTATTCACTTGCTGAGTGCTGAATTCAACTACAGGGAGAATACTATGTGGAGGGATAAAAAGCACCCCTGGTTGGCAGGGACATGAGATGACTTAGGGAGTTGGCTGCCTCACAAGCCCATACTTCCTTCCCTTGGTAGCAACAACTGTGATAACTCATTATTTCCAGATAAGAAAAGCAACAACTCCATAACAAAACAAAACAGAACCCAAAGAAAAAAAAAAACACAGAAAAAAATAAACCCGAAACAAATAACCATACAAAACCCAACAACAAACCAAACAAACTAAAACAAAGAAGTAAACCCGAGAAAGGTACTGTCACTTGACCCTACTGTTTCTCCCATGGAGGTGCGTATAGTTCCCAGGCAACTGCTCCCCTGATGCTGCCTGCCCCTGCCAGGCTGAGGATATCAGTTTGCAAGAAGAGAGTGAGTGATTCCACTCTGCACAGAGACAGCACAATCTTCCCTTACAGCAAGCCCAGGCATATCAATTGAGCAAATGGCACCAGGCGGCAGAATCTGAAGGTTGTCTCTTCTGCTGTCTGCATGGGCTTTAAGCTACTCAGCTATTCCCACTATAGGACAGCTTGGCAGTGGTGTCCTCTCCACAGCCCTGGCTGAAGATAAAATGGGGAAGAAAAGGCTGTCTGCTGCTTAGGAAGCTTGAGAGGGAGTCAGGGAGGGCCCTGATTATGAAGGTCTTGTGTCCTGGAGAGCACCTGCTGCTTGCCCTCAGGATCAAAATTAACTCATTTTGCTAAAGCTCCTCTAAGATCTTGAGCATTTCAGACTTGCCAACACCATCCACTAAACTAAAACTTCTCCATCTACTCCTACTCACAGCTTCCATCTTTCCAAAGCTAAGTAGCACTTTGCTACCACAGCATGCCTGATAACTCTGTGTGACTGTCTTCATCACTGTCTTCTCTCCTGCTAGTCATTGCCAGCCCCTGCAGTTATCAATAGTGATTTCATATTCATTTAGATCATATATTAAATTGTTACATCAATGGATTAAGCAGCTTCCAGCACTGTCCTAATCTTCATGAGCCTCTCCTGGACTCCTCACTGGCTCTTTGAGGTCTGTCAGTTGGCTTTCTCTCTGTATTGTTCATGCAAGCTGTACTGATATGGCACAGTGTTCATTTTCAGACTCAAAATGCAGTGCATTACTGACTCATACAACCAACACAGTTTCAAATACATTATCACTATGCAATTACCTTTGTGAACCAAATACATAGTCTCATCAAAGCACAAAAATCAAGTTTGTTTGACAAGTTTGCTTACAGTTACCATAAAACTATGTCAGTGGCATTCATCGTGTTCTTCCCCTTATTTCTTTCTTGACTGAATCCTGTACAAGCTTTCCTTTACTTGCCCTGGTGCTGAGCTAAGCCTAGCCAGCCAGCAGTTGGTTGCTGGGCTCATTCTTTGGGGCAAAATTAATACTAATCTTTTGCTTTGCTTTGTGCCTTTGTTGTGTCCTGACCCCATCTTTCTCTGACTGTCCCTGCCCTGATCTCCTTCAGAGGACAGCACATCCTCTTTTGCTCCTGGAGAGGCTTGGGGGAAGGGCTTGAGGCATCTTCCCCTCCCTTGCAGAGCACTGTGGAGCTACTATATGTATGAAACTGGGTTCGCCAAGAGTGGAGGGCAAGAGAGAGGGCTGTGGGGAGCTGCATGCCCACAGTACTGCCTCGGTACCATCATGTGTTAGTCTGTCCCACAGAGACAGCCATTGGGCACAAGAGAGACCAGACTACATGAGAAATGAGGGGTGAGTGAGGAGGCCAGAGCTAGAGAGTTCTTGTGCTCCTGCTTACACTTCTCCCAACCTTTGTCCAAAAGGTTTAACGGTACTGCCATGACTGATGATATCATAACATCATCCTTTTGGCTGTTAGCAGCAGCAATGTCCAAATCATTTATCTTTCATTTCTCCATCATTTCTCCTTACCTGCGGGTCTGCTCTAAAATCTGTTGAAATCTTTTCATTAGCATCAGATCAGAGTTTATGATTGCATTTCCCTGGAGGTGTACCAGATGCATCACACTCATTTTCCTTTTGGGGATACTCAGTATGATCATGGGGTCTCCTCTGCAGGAGAGCAGTAGCCCTTGCACTTGCTTCTCCAGAGGAGTTACAAGGCTTTTTTCCACTCTCCAGGCCCCCTTCATTCAGTGTGCTGTTTCAAAGACACTGATGTGGCTCCTGCCCTCCAAACCCAATTCTCTGATTGCAGGATTCCCCAGAGAATGAAAATAGAATTTTCCCCACACCTCCTTAAAAAAAATCAGTGTTTACTCAACAGAAAGCAAATTCAAGATCATACATCCGTCCTGCCAGGGTAACCTGTCATGTAAGACTGTATAAAGAACATGCCAGGCCATGGACAGTACCGGAGAAACACACATTGCACAGTACAATGGGTAGATGCAGCAGAATAGTTTTCAGGTGACTTACTGTGTTCAGCAGCGTACTTCAAGTACCCTTTCCTGAGAAGGCCTATCAAGAAATGGAGACAGAGGCCATAATAAACTAAATACAACTGCTTCACAGTTCAGAACATTGATATAGTGCCCTGAACAAGCAAGCAGAATGGCTCGGTAACAGAGCAGAAAGCTTGACATAGACTAGTTGGGACCACTGATAACTCTGCTTATCGCAAAGAGGAAAATCAGGACGATGTGAGAAAGTAAAGAAAAGAAGGAAGACAAGTGTGAGAGAAAGCAGCCACAGAAAGCTGAGCTTTATAGTAAGCATGTGCATTGCTCTGTGACCCTGTCTGCCTATAGTTAGAGGGCAAGGAAGCACATACCCTATTAAAAATCTCTTTAAAAAACAGATCCTTTCTCCATAACCTCTGTTTGTAGTGTATTAAGATAAAAAAAATGACAAATCTGGTTCAGGAAATCTTTTTCAGAGTCTTCATTAACCACAGAGAGTAATAAAACGTTATGAAAGGAACCGCAGCATTGTTTCTGTTGTAAACCAAAGGTTTACTTCTCAGAGATTGCTTATCAGTTATTCTTTTTCTGCAAAGTAGATCACTGTCTTCTTGAGCATCTGCACATAGATAGCTCAAAGTCTTGGAGTATTTCTTGGTGAAAGCCCTGTCTCTTTTGAAAACTGTGAAAGTGGTAATGAGGAAAGAAAAAAACTGACACCCTTTTCCACTCTTCTCACGGGGCTGAAATCAGGATGCTGCCATTGCAGCTGAGGTGACATATTGGAGAGGTGCAAAAAAAAACCCCCAAAACCCCAATCCAAACAGCCCCTTATCTTTCTGAGAAGCAATATTCTTCATCTTCTTTACAGTAGCAGGATCCTCTGAAGAGCAATGGATTTAAGAAGACAGAGGACTCCCATTTTTGTTCAAAGGAAGGGCAACTGAGATGGATGAGTGGACCCTGGTGACCTTTCGCTATCCACATTTTGCGTTCAAGTCGTTCCATCAATTTGCTGGGATTCTCACAAGCAGTGGTTCCAGCACTGGAGGTGTCAGAGCTGTTAACATTTGATATCCAACCGAGGTATTATAGAATCCTCTGCGTGGGCACAGCACTGTTCGCTGTGATCAAAGGCAAGCCCTATGATCAAAGGCATGTGTTTGAGGATCTTTGACTTCTTCTAGAGAAAACCACTGGTGATATCCTTATTTGAGTGCTGAATGAATATTCTTCTTACTTTTGCTTTACCTCTAGTACCAACGGGTTTTTTTTTTTTTACTGAAATCTTTAAGTACTTTTTTTTTTGTAGCTGTCTCTATGTTCTCTGAATTCTTCTGCTACTTCTCTGTCGAAGCACCTGAATTATGATGTCCCTCCACAAAGTTTCTCAGCTCTACCTGGTCTGACTGGGATGGAATTAATTTTCTTCACAGCAGCCCATGGTTTGTATTTGTGTCCAAAACAGTGCTGGTAACACACCACCGTTTTTGTTGTGGCTGAGCAGCAACTTGCACAGCGCTAAGGCCTTCCCCGTTTCTCACCCTGCCATCCCAGCAAGTAAGCTGGGGAGGGGCAAGAGGCTGGGATGGAACAGCCAGAACAACTGACCCAAAAGAACATTCTATACCATATAATGTCATATTCAGCAATAAAAACTGAGGAAAGGAGGAGATTCCAAAGCTGCTGTTGCTCAGGGACTGGCTGAGCATCAGTCTGCTGGTGGGAGGTGGCGAGTGGCTGCCCTTACACCACTTGGGGATTTTCTTCTTTAATTACCCAGCTGGTCTAGCCCCAACCCAACCATCTTTCGCACAAATATATTTGCATATTTCTCCTGTGCTCAGCACTTTAAAATGTCACCCAGCACCAAACCTGGTAGATTTCCTATGGACTTACAGCATCTAGCACGCTCTACCACGGGTTCATGTTCTTCATGTAGTTTTAGTTGACTGTCACCTCCAGAAGTGATAA
>JANHFX010004651.1:0-33341 GCA_027560015.1 Chloroceryle amazona
GGGACACGCACACACACACACGCTCCGAACACCCACACTCCGCATCGCCACCCGCGCGGTCCGCCCGCCGGCTCCTGCCCCCGCCGCCGCCGCCCGAGCGAACTTTTCCTGCCCCGGTGCCCCCGGGAGGGCCGGGGCCACCGCTCGCCCTCGGCCCGGCCGTTGGAGCCCCGAGCTGCACGGCCAGTGCCTCCTCCGCACAGTGCTGTGGCTCTTGCGAGGCTGCCATGCCTGATGGAGGGAGATTTTTTTTTTTTTTTTTTCCTTCAGACATCTTCTCGCTTGGGTGTTTAAGTCCTGGTTTGTCTTTCCCCTCCCTGCTCCTCTCTTCCTGACGATTGCACTAGAGCCTCATCTTTACTTGCTGAAGGAAAATCAATTTTCAACAGGTTTAATTAAAATTAATCAGTCAAATTACTTAATATTAATTGACTTATAATTAAAACCAGAAAGTTACCTTGGAATCAGGAGAAAGGATGTGATCTCGAATCGTTTTAAGGATGCATATGGTTTCAGAGCAATTACATAAAAATAATTGTTTAAATAAAACAAAACAGAGCTTGATTAAAGTGTTGCATTCTTGCTGCTGCAGGTGACACAATCTGAACAAGCTATTTTCTTCTGTAAATTTGCTGACCTTTTTAAAGAATATCATTTTAGTTTGACACTGGTTTTGCTTTCTGGAAGGCCAGTTTGGTTTAGCTCTAACATCTATGGCATTAGAAATCCACTCGTGTAAAATGGAAATATATCTTATAGAAGCTATAAATATCAAAGTGAGTGTTTTTAGCACCTTTAGATGTTCTGTGAATTTGAAAGGAAGCAGATTTTTTGATTTTTTTATTTTTTTTCCCCCCAGCATAAGTGTCAGAAATTGTTTTAGGAAATATTTTTTTCTAGTACTGCCATCCACTGTGGCAATATTTGCATTTATCCAGAGCCTTAGTGGGACCAGACTGTACTGGTAAATTCACAGAGGTAGTCCAGATCTGAAACCATGTATTTGACAATGCTCAGAATAACTTTTTCATGCTCCCTTAAGACCTAGAGGATTTTTTTCGATTTGTTTGGTTTTTTTTTTACAGTAGCAGGTTTTTTGATGCATCTACAGACTATTGTTACTGGTGACGGAGCAACAAACACTGTGAGCTTTGGGACCTTTTCCTCTACTTTTTTTTTTCCTGCACTGTCTTAATTGAAGCAAAGGATACTTATGAAATTGCATGCACTTTATTACAGGCACCTGATAAGTGAAAGACCCATGTATGATATAAATGAATGTTTAAAAATAGAGCCCATTATTCAGGGCCCTGATTTTTAAAGATACTGATTCCCATTGACTGTGCTGAGACTTGCGTGGGCTCAACAGCTGTAACATGCAGCCCACTTTTCCATCTTTGAAATTAGATTTGCAGATTGGGAGCCAAAAGCTAAGTAGCCATGTTTGGAAATACTGGTTGGGTGCGTGTTGGTTTGTTTTGTGTCCCACCCCCCCGTTTCTGGTGCATGATGCAGTGTTAAAGACTACTTCTTAGTTACTTTTAAGAAATGCCACCGTTTTCTCAGACCACAGCTCCAGACTGCAGCAGTGTTGCAAAAGCAGTTTTGCAGTAAATGATTAGGGGGTCCTTAGGTACATACAACGTGATCCCATTTATCTGGTATATTTCATGTGAATCATATGCAGACTGTGGGAAGAAAAATGAAGCTGAGGATAATCATGCTAAGTGTGCTGGGAAGCAGGATTTGGCGGAACACCTCTGTTTCGTGATTAACTGAAGGAGCGACAAAAGCCATCAGAGAGTGTGCAGGCTGTTTAAGGCAGTAAGTTGTGTAGAAGCAAGGAAAAAAGCTGTTGTCCGGATGCTGCTCTGGTTATCTTACCCTTTTTTCTACGGTAGGGTAAGAAGATAATATCCTAGCTGTTGATACTTAAACATCCTTAACAAAGTGGGTTTGCTCTGGATTATTTGGCTGGAGGTGGAGCAGTCTGCTGAGGAGGGTTATTTAAAGACTGGGACAGAGCTGTAGGCAGATAAATTGATTTGCAAGTGAATGGAGGATTTGAACATGGTAATGGTAGTGGTTTTATTTTTTATCAGTTTGCATATTTAATATGCATTGGCATCAACACAAGCATAAACCACTCTAATTGTTCAAATGGAGTCTGGGGAAAAGAGAAGAAAGCAGAGGCTTAGATATGGTCTCAGATCGTAATGGATTAGCTTGCCTTTATTAAAAGCAAATATACATTCCTTTTTAATAGAGATGTGGAGCTGTATTACAGATCCTTGGCTAGCTTTGAATTATATGTTTGATGTCATATTTATTATGTTTTTTTAATCACATGAAAAAGAAACTATTTAAAAATTAAATAGTGAAAAAGAAGGGTAACAAGAGACAGACATTCTTTGAAAGCAAATAATGAAAAGACAACATTTTGCCAGAGATTCAGCAGAAACCTTTGTGGATTTCTTTTAATAATAGATGGGCAGCAGTCAATATGATCCAGTAAACAGTACAATTTCCGATTAGTCCCAGATATCCATCCCTGGTAAGTATAACAGGTAATGATAAAAAGTAGATCCTGACTGATGAATAAAGGCTGTTAGAAAAGCCTCTTTCCATTACTGTAGCCCTGTTTCTGAGCTCTGCACTATGAAGGAATGTAGGCATTCAGAGGAGACTGCCTGCCCTGCTACCCCGGCGTTGCAGAAGAGTTTGTGTGGGAGGGAGGGAGTTAGAGGATGCAAAAAAAAAAAAAAGAAGCTGAGGGGGAAGCTTCATCATGCATTGCATATTGAAACACATCCTGTAGTTTTAATGACAAATGATGACATTACATTCCCCGGAATGACTATTGAATTATCACAGTTACAAGGGGAAACTGTGTTGACTTCTCGGTGACTCAGCTCCACGTTTCCACCTCCCTCTGAAGACCCCACGTGTTTTCCAACAGACGTTGTTTCCGTAATTATTAATTGCTAGTTAATGATGTTCTCTGTGTTATCTAGGGATAAAAAGTGACTAGCTGGTTACTTAGTACCATCTTCAAGTTTTTCTGTGCACCCACTCTACCGTGGCCCTTTTCACTAAAAAAACAAAAGGTGGTGTAAAGGGCCACCATCTGTGTGAAACCACGGGGCACAGTCTCTACTGTAAATGTCCTTATGGTAATCAAGCCCTGTAAAGGCCTGGGCTGCATACATCTGTGTAAAATGTTTTTTCCACTGCTGTGGGCAAAGAAAAGATGAAGCCATTAAAGGAAAAGCAATTGGAGTTCCCTTTCCTCCATTTGTTGAATTCTTCTGTTCTGTCATAATATTTTCTGCATAATCAGTTTTAGTGCTGCCTTTGGGTAGGCTGTTGCTTTCCACTGATGCTTGGTTAGGCCTTTTGCACTATATTAAGGGAGAATGTAGCACTCGGAAATTAGCAACACGTGACTGTAAAATCATAAAAGTGATCAAGGACACTTTACAAATATTATATTTCAAGTGACTTATATTCCTTTAACCAAGCAGAGAACTTAAACGGCAATTAAAAAATATGTTTTCTAAATCTTCTCAATCGCATACATCCTGCCTGGAGATGCCATTAGATAGAGCCCACTTGTTGAACTAGTTCTGGGAATTTAATGAGGGGAATATATTTATGTTGTATTTTATACTTTTATTTAATTCCATCTTGTCTGAAGCTTTTAAGCTCAATCTTTGAATTTAAGATCATTCTTGAACTTCTACCTTCCCAACCCCACACCCCAGTATCCAAAAAAGTACTTGAAACCAGTAAACTTTTTTTGTAGACACATAGCTGGAGGAGAAAACGACAGCTTATTTGGGAGACAGGTTACAATGTGTACTGAATATTTTGACATCCTCACCCCTGTGTAAAACAGGTGTTGTAGGATGGAGCTTTTGTTTCTTCAGCTGCTTGCACAAAGATGGCTTATTTCTGAGGAAACTTGGGCGCTGCAGTGGTCTTCCTGAGACCCTGCTGCTGGGCTGGGAAACGCTTCTCTCTCTGGAGTCATGGTCAGCATGACCAGGCCATGACCACAGGGAGGCCCAAGACTAGTTGCTATAACTTATATAAATATCTTTCTTACAGATTGTGGTAGAAAATGAAAACAGGACAAGGAGCTGAATAATAGGAGCTACCCATGAAGTCAGATGGAAAGAGTAAATCTTTGTAGATGTTTAATGGTGTTATATTCTAAGCTTTTGGGAAATTTTATTTGAAATTTTTTTACAACAGTAAATATAGTCTGTGCTATATCCTATTTCTATTTCGTGTGAGAAAAATTCCCCATCTATGGCACAACACTTTACTGCTACCATTACTGCAGACTTTATAGATCAGAGATGTGTCAGCATGTTAGCTTTAGCTGTAATGCTTTTTTTGTGTGAAACCTTATGGGCCTTGCAGCCACTTTCTCATACTGACACTCATAAAACGTTCAAGTTCTCATATTTATTATTTAATTTGCTTCCTATATAAAGCAGAAGAGCTCTTTGATACATGAATGTGAAGCCAAAAATGACAGGCAGGCATGAATGGGACTAATGAGTTTTAATAATGCACATATTAGAAACTGCTAAAGGAAGTTTAATTAAGAAAAACAAGTTAAGCATGAAATTCATTTTGGAACAAATACAAGTAAAGTCACAGATGTACAAAATGCTACATCACAGGAAATGGACTCTCAAGTTGATAGATCCCTATAATGCCAATATTGCACTTGAAATGTAGCGTGCACTCTCCAGTTCTGGAAAGCATGGTAACACCATTTCAAGAGCACTTTCGAAGTTGAGTTAGAGATGTTGGGTTTGTGATTAAAAAATTATATTTATATCTTTGTGGATTTTATGATGAGTTGGAATTTGATCTCAATTACCCTGATGGAATTGAGACCAGGATCTGATAAAGGAAAAAGAGCATTTACTCTTTTTTGTGCCACAGTGAAGTTTGTTTGGGGTTGGTTTTTCTTTGTTGCTTTTGGTTTCTTTGTTTGTTTCTTTTTGTGTTGCCTTTTTTTTTTTTACTTTGGTTTGTTTTTTTTATAAATCATCTTATTGAAGAGCTAGTTATTGCTCTTATTTCTACAACAAGGGTTTTGTATGCTTTGGAACTGTTATTGTATGGAACTGTTATTGTATGGTATCCAGATAGAAAAAAAACAGTTCATAGACAAATCTGAGTTCATTCAAGCATCCTTGTTTTCAGAGTTCTCTCTCAAGACACTGTATTTTAGCTTTTATTTATCTTGATTTCCTAATGCCCCCAAAATAGGAAAATAGAAAAGTAGTACCTTCCTTATGAATCTGATAAGAAAGCTTGCCTTAGGTGATGAACTAGCATTAAATACAGTGTTATTGTTGATACTGTAATTGTATAAAGGTGGCAAGCAAAGTCAAATTTATTTCTCGTACGATTAACCCCAATGAATCAAGGATGAGTCACAAATATGTATCAGTTAATGTACTTTGTTACTAATTCTATAGCTTAATTTTTCACCTGCAAGAGACAATAAAAGACCACTTAGTTTCAGGGGCCTCTGTGTGGGTTCTGGTATACTGTGTTAGAGGGATCAGATGGGAAGCATTCTCATGAGAATGTTTTATGAAGTGTTAATCAAAGTAAGTTAAATCCACTTGACTTTATGACATACAATATGCAGATTTCAGTACTGAAGATCTCAAATGAGAAACATCTGTTTTGTTTTTTTTTTTCCTCTGGTATGACCTCTGATTAAGATGAGTTCAGTTGAATTTTTACAGTAGGTCAGAAAATCCTCATGTCCTGAAGCACACTGCTGCCATCCCCAGAATAGCCATCTGATCATTTAGCTGAATAGCTACTGTACTCAAAAGTGAGTATAATGTGTGGTCCATTTAAGAGTTAACCGTAAGCTGCTAAAAGGAATAAAGGTTCACTTCAGTGCCCATTATATTCCAAGCCAGTGCATCTGTCATTTTTAATTTAAATCTGTATTACTTAGCTGTCTAAAACTTTACACATAAGTGACAGAGTTACCCATTCTTTCTGTTATGGGTAAAATCACCATTTCGTTACCTACTTACTGTGCAAAATGTCAAACAGGCATAGTCCACATTAAAATTTGTAGTCAACTTCTGGTAGTATAAACAATTACTTCAGCTAAGGAGTAGAATTATTTTAAGAAAATAATTTATTGATATGAATAAATGGAGGATAATAAGACTTAAGTGACCCTCCTCTTCTCATAGGTTTAATTTGTCTAACTCAAAACCAGCTTAATAGAAAATTACGATCAGAAGTCTTATTTTGGCAAAATAAATTGCAAAAATTATTGAAAGGAATCTTTTGATCATGAAAATGCTAATTAATAATGAGTTAGCATTAGTGAATATTCCCACTAATGGGAAAGAACAAAACTACAGTGAAGCTGAAAAATGCATGACAATTTAAGTGAGTCTTATAAAGTCTACTCGGTTTAATTCAGCTTTTCACTCGGTTGTGCTACACCGCTTTGCATACTGTATTTAAATACTGTATTTCTTACTTATTTGGCTGTCAGGTTTTGTGTACAAAACATAATATTCAATATGGGAATGGCACTGAGGAATCAGTCTCTCTGATCTAGCAGTGATATATTTACACAGCTTGTGGCATCTAGAAGTCCTTGCCACTGGGTTGTTTGCGGACCCATGTAGCGTAACGCTTGTAATTTCATATTAATGTGGGGTGGGACAGAATAATGTCTTATTCAGACCTTTGTTGGCGATCTCAGCAAAGGTTGTGCATCTCAAGAGGGTTGGATTTGTAGCTGCTTTCTGGAGCATCCAGACCTGTAGCTGTTCTCGGGTGCTGGAAGCATCTCTTAGGTGGAGGGGGTGCTGGCCCATGGGAGCTAACCCAGCTCCACCGGAGCTGGACCCTTCGTAGGTGTATGTGTTCAGGATTGCAGCCTCCTCGATTGTCATTCATGTTCATTACCTGTTTGGTTTCTTAAATGCATATAGCTCGTTTCTTGAACTATAAACACATGTAAGTCCCTTCCCTTCGCCAAGTATTGATGGAAACAACCAGGAGCAGGGTCTGTTTCAAAATCTTTAGTACTACACAGAAAGAAAAAATGCCATACTTGACACAATGCTCCCCTTTGCTAACTTGAAACATGGAAGAAGAGATGGGAAATTCAGTGATGCGTCTCTTGAGGATATGTCTGATCATGTTTACAGTTGGTGGGTCACGGCGACCTAGTGCTTACCCTGGGTCAAAGTTTTTCTTTAATGGATTCTGTTCCACTGGCTACGACCCTGTTTGGCATTGTAGTGTGCTTTAGAACACGGATTTCTTTTTAGAGACACAAAACATCTTTGGGCTCTTAGTTCTAAGCAGAGACTGTTGTAAGTAAAAATGGATGTAAATGTAGCTGGTTCTGCAAAACAGCATTTGTGTTTTGAAATGAAGTGGCATTGTGTGGTGTTCAAAACTCTTACAATCACTTTCTATGAATTTTTGTGCAATTGGGATTTACTAGCAAAACTGAGGTAGAAAGAAATTTTTAAGCATGAATATCAAATCACAGAGTACATCTCAGCTAAAAAGAAAACAGCTGGTGCTGTAAAGATATCATAACAGTGCCTTTACAAGTGCTGAAGCTGGCATATGGCCAGGAGCCTTGGGTGCCACCAAAGGTTTTATTAATCCATTGGAGCTATTGACAGGTAGCGCAGTTCAAGACATCCCTTAAGATTTGAAGCTCTGTGCACAAGTAACAAAGAGGAGTTTAGCTGCTGCAGCAGATGTGACCTGTTGTGGGATGCCCTATGTCATTGGAAATGCAAAGATGCACGGAAGTTATCTTGGATTGTTCGCTCCTCAGCATACTAAATGCCTCTCTAAAGTATTTCAGAATCTGAGCTATAGAGTAATTTAAATTCAGAAAGGAAGATAATAAAATAATAGATGATAGAAAAAACCTCTACATAGTATTGACTATTCCAGAGAACATGAAAGACTTTATCAAATACCTTTTACAGTAGAATTCATTTGTGTTACCACAGGGAGCAGTTGTGATCCTCACATCTAGCCCATAATAAAATCTGAAAACGTTCCTCCTTCTTCTCAGATGCACAAGATTTTGATGCTGAAGCTTGCCCCAAATTGATCATCATTACTCTTCAGTTTATTCTCCTGCTTGTCACCCTGGCCGGTCCTGCTGCTGTGTATTGTTTGTCTGTCTGTCCACTGATTCCTGTTCAGTCAAGTGCAGATACCAAGGGAAAGTCCTAGGTAGATCACCTGCTGAAGGACTAAGGAAAACTTTGTCCGTGCAAGCACGTACGACATGCTCCGGGCTGGCTTTCCTGCTTGCCTTTCCACCTAGTGCTCAAAATAAAATTTTGGCATAAAGATTTTGTCTTAAAAGATTTGAGTACCCTCAGTCTCTTTATTTATGTGAGTTTATGGTTTTAATGTTATCACTTGAGGGCAGCCAGTGCCGTGAATGTCCGACCTCTCAGTTGGAAGAATAAACTGTTACTTAGCCATTTCAAAAGAAAGGCTTGTGGAAAAAAAAAAAAAACAAGAAAAAAGCAAATCCAAAATTCAAGTTGCAAATACAACGGAAATCTGTTGATTCCAATTCTTCAAGATCTTTACAATTTATTGGCCTGTATAGCCAATCAATCTCTTCACCAAAGCTACCCAATAGTGAAATAATTAAGGCCAGCCAAACACAAGGCTGAGTTATATTCTTACCTTTTTAGACTCCCTCTTCTGTCTTAGCAAAAAACCTTGTCCGTGGAAGGGCAGACCAGAATATAGATCCCAGCAGAGCAGTTCAGCTGCAATGACAAGCTGAATGGGCAAACTTTATAGCCCAGCTCTAGGATTTGCTCTGAATGTACATTTACATTGAATTTACCATTTTAGGTATCAAAAGTGTATTAAAAAGTTGTCTGAGATCTGAAAACAGGTCAAAGGCTTTTAGAGTGAAAGTGCTAAATGAATTGCTAGTATCATCTTGGTCGATTTCCACACTGAACCTACTCAGCAACTTGAAATGAAGGAGGATGCTGTTGTTTGGGGCAGCTATATTGACTTTAGTACGACCTCAGACCTTCCCCAGACTAAGTAAATTAGCAGGAGGGCTACTGAGATTAAGTTCATGATATTTACAACTTTGAGTTTGAGAAAGAAGAGCTGCTTCCACTGCCGGCAGGAGAAAACCCAAACAAAGGCGGATTTTAAGACCTATTGGAGAAGGTTTAAATTTGTGGAGGTTTTTGAATACCACTTAAGGAATAAGCTTCCACATTTCCATCTACTGTAGATCAAGTCAGAAGAGCAAAGTTGCTCTAGGTGCCTTCTGCTCTGGCACCCATCTTGTACCATCTTTACTGTTTCTCAAGTAATATCCCACTACTGTCGAAATCTGAAATGGAACAAAGCAACAGTGTTCCAAGAGGCAATTGTCTGCGTGCCGTTCTGTGTAAGTTTATTAAACTAAATGCAAACACGTGCATGAAGTTTGGGGAATTGTTTTCTGCAGCTAAATTGGTGTGTTTCCAGCAAATGCTGAGGATTTGAAGCTGGAGGATGAAGGATATAAGCCTGTTTGTTAATGCAGTTTCACAGTGAAGGTGTTAGAATTAGCAGAGAAAGAAAGAACGAGGGAAAATTGCAGAAAAGCTTCATCTATCTCCTTATTGCCTCCCGAGATAGATTGTTCAGAGCTAAAGGAACACTAGACATGAACCAAATCTCCTGCTGTCCTATATAGCTTTTACAATCTCCTTTTTAATAACCCAAACTGCAGGGTAGTCTGTCTGTTAGACAAGCCGTTCTTTTGAATTCTCTCTACAATGTGTATGGACATGATAAAAAAAACAATTCTCATTAAAGCTGCCAGTGCTGTTTCAAAAGCGGGTGGTTTAAAATGTTTCCTATACAAAGCAAAACGCATTTCTTCTGTATTACACCCTGCTTAATAGGGAGTGTAAGATTACGCTGCTCTGTTTTGTATGACACTGCATCTTAACCAATGGGATATTGTAAGTTGTGTTGGAAATATGTTTGACATGAATATGGAAGATATAATGATATGCACTGAGTAATTTTCAGAAGTGCTGGAACATAGCCTTGTGTGACAACCTCCGAGCTAAAGTAGTTGAAAAGAAGATCTGGAATTTGAGATTATAGAGTCTCTGATCCTAACTGATTATTTTTCTAGGATATTGTTCAGTCAGCGTGTGGGTACATGAGAGATAAGATTTCTGCTGTCCTATGGGAACATTTATTGTTTATGTTATAAATTGAGGATGGTAGGGATTGAGTGCATTCATCATGCATTTTCATTCTCCACTCAAGTCAGTGGTTTATAAGGAATGCACGACGGATCCGAGGTAAAAATTGTGACTTATGTCTCCATCCCTAAACTGTCTGCTCATATCTTCTCCCAAACCAGTTCTGAAAAACAACCGCTGAGGTCCGGTTATACTTCTGTGCAAATTCAGAGTTTGCCACTCACTTCAGTGGGAGCAGCTTTTTATCTTTCACTGATGTGAACATTTCATTCTGTAGGTGTTTTTCATCAGCTTTCAGGAACTTGTGGAATAAGAAAACCATGTAAAGTATGGTAATTCGGGTTATCATGAATAAGCACGGTAATTCATGTTGCCTTACAAATAGATTCCAGTTGCCTCAGTGTTTTAGTCAGAAGATGTATTTTAAAATTAACCAAAAAATGCTGTATACATTATAACCTGCTTTTAATGAAATAAAATGTATTTGAGTCTTCAGTATGCCTATATTTTAATTTCATCATTTTCTGCTTTAAGAAATAATTATTTTTGTATTGATAAATCAACTTGTGCAAAGAAGGTGTGTAAGTTGATTATGAGCTGATTAAGTTAAATAAAATATTAATGTAAATGCTTATGTAATGTGGCCTGGCAGCAGATTGCTTATTCTTAAAAAGGTGAATCTTTAAAATGTGTTTTCCAGGTGTCCTGTTTCTTCTGAGAAATCTCTGTAAATTCAACAGGTGACATTATAGATAATCCAGTAATCAGTGTTTCACCCGCCATTTCATGGACCCATAAACTACTGCAGTTTTACTTACATGGCTCTAGTAACTATTAATGTATGTAAATAACTTGTGAAACATCTAGTTATCACTCTGCTCATATTAGCTCTTTCATACTAATGATTTATTTTCATTTTCTCCAGGATATAGACCTGCGGCTAACTGGATTTGATTTATAAGAGGGGATTCTGCAGTAAATGGCTGCTCTCTTCATATTGCTGCTATGGAAAACAGAATTGTCAATAGGATGTAGTCTGATAAATAGTGCTGAGTGAAGATGCAGCTTCAATAAGTGTGAAATCAATGGAAGATACTTACCGCATGAAAAGCCTTTTGAGATTTTTCTGACAGGCACCTATTTAGGAAACTTGATCTGTTTCCTTCGGTTGCCCTGTTTTTACACCAGTGGATACAAATCAGATTGCTTCACTGTAGTTACACAACTAATGTGGGACCATGGCCTTTCCAAGATCCATGTGGCTGAACTGTGTATGGAGAGCGATGATAGTCCACCTGTTACACATGGGATTGAATGCCACTTTTGCTTTTTGTATACTTGGATTTTTGCTTCACGCTGCAGCTGTGTCCTCCCAAAAATTGGATGATACCAACCCAGTGGTGACCACCAACTTTGGCAAGATAAGAGGGATTAAGAAGGAACTTAATAATGAAATTTTGGGGCCCGTTATTCAGTTTCTTGGGGTTCCGTACGCTGCCCCTCCAACCGGGGAGCGCCGCTTTCAACCTCCTGAGCCTCCGTCTCCCTGGGCAGATATCAAAAATACCACTCAGTTTGCTCCAGTGTGCCCCCAGAACATTATAGAAGGCAGGTTGCCTGAAGTCATGCTTCCTGTGTGGTTTACTAATAACTTGGATGTAGTTTCCACCTATGTACAAGATCAGAATGAAGACTGCCTCTATTTAAATATCTATGTCCCAACCGAGGATGGTGAGTTAATAGCAGGCGAAACAGGGAGATCTTTTTATTTTCCTGTTCTACGTTCTAACAATATTAATTCACGTGTACTGGTAGCATGCATGGCTTTCTTTGTTTGCATGCCAGCATATTACATGTATGCATGCTGCTTTTCTGTGTATGCATCTGTCCTTGTTTTGGTTTTTTATTATTATTATTATTATTATTTATTGTTTTATTTTGTTTCCTTTCTGTCTACACTCATTTTTTTTCTTTCCACAGCACGCGTATTTTTAGGTCAAAGTTGGTACCTAATTCTCATTGTCACCCACTGACTTTTGGGAAGATGCATCAACATCTTATCCATTGCATGTGCAGGCACAACCAGTTGAGAATCTTCCACACCTAATAAAGCAGGTCATATTTAAGTTAGATAGTGGTGTTGCATGCTCCTACTGTCTGTGATGGAGCTCCATGTTATTTTCTAGTCTTCTATTCATTTTTCAGTCAAAAGAATATCCAAGGAATGTGCCAGAAAACCCGGCAAGAAAATTTGTAGAAAAGGAGGTATGTATAAAGTGGACAAAAAAATTATGGGGGAAGGATCGAAACCTTGCAGAGGAAGAACAAGTAATACAGCTGAAAGAGGCTGGTTTGCTGATGCTGTGAACTGTTAGGGACTGTCTTGTCCTAACGAAGCCAGAAAGGTATTCAAAGAGAGGACCGTGTGAAGCAGATGAGAGGATAATGTTTGTAAAGCCTGAACTCAAGTTGCACCTGATCATCTTTCTAGCACTGTCTAATGCTGACCCTATTGGCAGCTTCTCTGTCTTGTCCTCTGGTTCAGCGGCGTGCCTGTCGCTCGTCGGTAGATACAGTGTGTTGGAAATGCACGCAAAGGAGGTAGCTCACGTGCCTGGGGCTGGGTATCAGGGCCGTGGAAGTTGCTGGCACAGCTCCACAGCTCTGTATTCCAGTGGTACAGCGTAGTGGCTGTGATGTATGAGAGCAGAGCGGAGCTGAAAAGCTGCATTGACTTTCTACGTGAGACACCCTTTTTTCTTGGAATAACGTTAACTTCCCTCAAATGTAGATGTGAAACACTTTTTTTTTTTCCCCTTCATTTACATGCTTCTAAAAGTGAGCGCTGATTTCCTTTATTGTGGGATTACAGCTCTCTTTGTAAAGCCAGAAGTGTAGGGAAATGTTAAAATACTGTGACATGGTACTTGGGAAACTAGGCTGCTTTTGGAAGCTTTGGAAACTTGACTTCTACCCTCTTTGTATGGGAGAATTTGCAGATTTCTTTGTGAACATTTGCAAATTGCCAAAGTGATTGATACGTGATAGAGAGGGTATATTTTGGTACTGATTTAAAGTAGGTGTTTGGTACTGGTTTAAAGTACTGGTTTTGTACAACTTTGCACACTTGTTATACGTCAAATTATTTTTCTTCATTGTTTTCTTTAAAATACTGTGTTACTTAATAACTGGACTACGTTTGGATGCAGAATGCTTCTTAGAGTAAGCAAAGAGTAGCGTGGGGATGCACAGTTGCCTACTAGCTGCAATCTACATTTTTTGTGTCAGTTGCTGGATGTCCCTGTTATTCCAGGCCAAATCCATTTGAGGAAAGTGCCATAGCAGGGAATTGTTTAGAGTTGGGCAAACTCCGTGAAGTATCTGTTAGGTTTTTAAGGTGATACCAAGGTGTCAAAATGAAAGTGGCCTTGTTTTCCAAGGTTTTTGCTCTTACAGCTCCTATTGACTGTTAGCTGTAGCTATTTGTTAATTATTAATTGTTAATTGTAGCTGCTCAGTGTACAGTTTTTAGATGTCTATATCCACTTCCAGTGAGTTAAGGCAAATTGTTTTCAAAGTGTGGGGCTTTGAGGCAACTTCTGATGTATTCTGTTAGGGAATTTTTGCTCAGTGCTGTAAAAATACAATCGTTTAAGCTGGATTCCCAGAGTTGGAAACAAAGATAATCAGGGTACTGTGAGCAACGTCACTTCTTCACACATCATTCAAGTTAGAATAACTGCTGTCATTTATATGCATTCAATTAATGTGCAATGCTGCAGCAGTTATTACGCAGTTCATCAAGCGTGTGTAATTAGCTGAGCAACTTTCACTTCCTATCACCCAGACGCTGATTCACAAAGTCATAAATAAAGATGCAAATCTCCATCGTTGTTCTCAGAAAGCATCTTTCCCTGTGAGAGAATATTTAAAAAAAAATAGCAAAAATAAAGGGAGGGAGAGCCCAGCAGATGAGAAAGTCGTGTTTATTGTCCTGTGAGCTTGAAGGAGAATAAAGAGAGCGCTGTTTGGAATTCAGTAGGTACCTTTCCAGTTAGATTCATTGCACACACGACACAATAAAAAGCAGCAGAAGCCTACCTTTTCCCGTTGACAAGTGCAGAGAACTCTTGAATACCTTCAGCCTGGGCAGCTGGCATAGCTGTAGTAATCTCTGTTCTCTGAGTAGCTCACCCTCTACTCACCTGTATATAACCTAAGCTTATCCTTGGCTTGGATTGCCCCCATACCTCATAGTAGAAGAAATCCATGTTGTAGAACAAAGCTGCAATAGTCACAGCATTTTAGCAGCACCAGTGGCTGGAAACAGCATTGGTGTTGTATGAGAAAGAAGAAAGGCCCACTATTCTCTCTCTTGCTGGATTTTTACGTGGTAGTTATTTCATTACATTTAGTGATGTAGTGATGGAAATTACTGGAAAGAGAAAATGCTGACATAAGAGGCAGACTTTTACACCATATTTCCAATTACATTGTTGTACATGTTGTTTGATGCTTTCTTACTGCATGAAATAGATTGAAATAGAGAAATAAATGACTATCTGTACTTAATTGTCAGCTGAAGGACATAAGAAGCTTTATCATTTTGGAAGAGTGAGTAATCTGATGAAGGTAGATGCAGAAATGAAAGGAATTCTATCCATGAGTCATAGCAGAGATTGTAATGAGCATTATACCCATTACCCCCCGTTGGTGGGATTTGGATATGCATGCTGCAGAGACTACAGAATGATAGGCTGGAGCTGGGTGGAAAGGAATGAGACAACACAGCGTGCTTTTTGCTAAATGTGGGTGCCTGTATTTCCTTGTAGTTTACCTCCAGTGTATTGACTCTAGAGATGAAGAGAGATCATCTGGGTTTGTGTCTTTTGCTTCAAGCACATGAGGGTCAGAGGTTACTGACTCTGTTTTGGGTACATGTACCAGCAGAAACTTCTCTACTTGCTATGGCTGGTTTTAGAAAATCTATGCAAAGGCATCTAATTAACTTTCTGTTGGTTTTTTTTAGAGGCTGGACTCCATCATTCTAAATTTTAATAGAGCCTAGGTTATAATGTAGGTAACATCATTTTACTGACTGATGTTCATTATGTTATTGATATTGTGGTATTTCCCGATTCTCCTGACAAACTTTTGCGTCATTTCTAGGGAAGACCGAAGTAGTTTTCCACTCTGGTATTTCAGATCTCTTATTTTAAAGTCAAAGGATAAATATTTTACTTGTGATCCAGAATGACAGGGTAACTTCTTTTCTCTTACACCTGGTTTAGCAGCATGCCTGTGTTCTTTTAATACTCTACATTATTTTTTTTTGCATTGCAATGGTTTGCACCATGTATTTCCTACTTTAATGACAACTGCATAAAGAAAATGTGAAAAATTATCACTAACGTGACCACGAAAAGAAACCTCAGGCATTGTGTGCTGTAGACTTGGGATGATGGTGTGCTCTTTCTGATGAACCTGGACTAAAGCCTTCGTTTTGCCTGAAGATAGCGGAATGTGAAAGTGCGGAGGTGTAGCTTTTGTAGAGAAAATGATCTATACTCAGTGTCATGGAATTAGGCACATGCAGTTTTGGATACGTTAGTATTTGTAGGAGAACTGGGAGTAGAATAAGGAGAGAAATCACTTGATCCTTGCTTTTATGTTTAGGAATTATCAGCGGCTAAGAGACCGCCCAACATCAGTGACTTCTTCACAAGGGGATTCTGTTTCCTGTTCTAGTCGGTGCAGCGAATAAATTTTGAATGCAAAGAATCATGATCTGAACTACCTCATTTGAGAGTGTAGGATTAGACAGCTCTATTAATATTTATGCTTCCTAATGGGCTACTTGATTTTTCAGAGCAAAGCTTCCAACGCCACACTTTCTGGGTTATGGCTGTGGTTACTGTGGATGCATAGGGACACATAAGTACATATATATATACATACAAATACATTCTTGGAAATGAAACACAAACCACAGTGCTATAATCTCATCCTGCTTTGATCATTCATTGTTTTCAGTAGAGAATATGTTGCATCCGTTGTGATTTGTAAATGGCACTGGTAACTCGAAGGCTTTTAAGCTTAGCAGTGTGAAATATTTTTTACAAATCTAAGCAGAAATTAAAAGAGCTCAATTTATCCTGTTAGGCCATGTTTCTGTCAGGTGTCTGTTGTAATACTCCATTTAACTAGCCTAGAACTGTTTACTTACCATCAAATTTTGGAAGAAGATTTAATGCAACATGTGGAGTTCCTATGGACTTCATTAAATGAACTTCTTCCTGTGTACCTGTTTCAGCTCTGAAGTCAACCAGAAAAGGACAAGCTGAGACCTGTTAAAATGTGTGTTTCCACTGGCGAAATCTGTCAGCCAGACTCTTTTTTTTTTCTAAATATGCAATGTAGAAAATAATACCAAAGTAATGGCCTCGTAGATGGTATATTGTCAAAAAACAATTGAAATGTTCTTTCTTCATCACCATATAAATGAAAAATATGAAATCTAAGTTGTGAGCCTCCGGCACAGTTGACTGAGCTATGTCAAAATATGTTGCATTGCCAGTAGGCTAAGAACATGCATTTGCAGGCCATTACCAGGGCTCATGGTGACCTGAGAGTGAGTGTCAAAGCCCACAGAGCTACCTTAGTGCACGTTTTGGTGCATATCAACCATTACAAAGGGTGCATGTCTTCATTAGGCTGCTTGGAGCCTTCCCAACAAATGACTTGCCTGTAGTATGTTTGTCGGTAGTTAGCTGCACACGTTTGGACTTTCGCCCCCATTCGCCTTTGCTGGCTCCTGGCTGAAGAACCCTCATCGCCATTCTGGCCTTGGGAGACTAAAACCCATGCCTGTGGTATCAGCAGGCACAAATGTAGTCCATAATCCTAAACTCCAGTGCTACGCACTAAGACCCCAAGATCGTTCTATTTTTCTGTTCCTTTTTGAAGCACTGCATTCCTGTTTTTCATCCCTCAGAGAGCACTGCAGTATTTCCTATTATGCTGGTAATACATGGAAGAAGATAATGAAGCAAACATTGTCTTGTACAGACCTTTTCATCCTTTCACAATCTAAAGCTGTTAGTGTCAGTTAGCAGCATTTTTCAAAGATATGCAGTAGGTTTATGTCATATTAGAAATAAAATAAAATGCTTAAACTCTGATGTATTTTCTCCAGTCCTCTTTCTGGGTGAGCCAATGCTTGACAATAGAAAACTTTGCAGACTGCATTTTAAGACTCCAGTCATCTTAAATACCATCAACACTGGTCAAAGTCCTCTGCAAATGTCTGGTCATTCAGGCTCTGAGCTCTTGCTGACCACACGGTCGTTGTGCTGTCATTGCTTTGTTCATATACCTTGACAGTGCTTATAGCTCTAACAGGTCTTAAATTCTGATCTAATTCCATTCCTTGTCCATTATTTTACTGCTTGTTTTTCATTTTCTACATCCTCCCACATGCAGGCTCTAAAATAGTACTCTTACCCTGATAATACTGAGTCAAATAAAACTGGTTTGTGCTTCTTCCCTGGGCCTTTCTCAGACTGGACCAGCTGTACTCAGTCAACATCTGTGAGATGGTTTTTCTTTCAACCTGCTAGTTTCTAATTTATCATTTGAAGCCAGAATGGACCAATATTATAAAAAAATAGCTACATAAGTATATTTGTACATCTTCAGGAAGAGCTAACATGGTCTTTGGATAACTGCTATTTTCTGCTTGAGGTTTTTTTGTCATTTTTTCCCTGCATTGTATTATTCCTTTGCTCCTCTCTGCATTCATGCTCTTCATTTCTTTGTTTCCTTATAATCCACAAGGATACAAATATTTTTAGTATTCTTTCCATATTTTTTGAAGCTTGAAATGTGATGTTCACATGTGTCATACCATTCTTAAAGATCATCTCAATTACAATGCTAATAATCTTCTTATAACTTGAATATTGCTCCAGTGTAATTTAGTGGGGTTTTTTTCAAATTCTTTTCACTTATAATTCTTTAGCCCTTTCCATTTTGACTTACTTTCTGTTGTCAAATTTACGTGCCTTCTCTACTTTGATATGTATAGTATTATTAATTAGACTCTGCATTAAGAACCTAACTGCTTTAATGAGCTTAACGTAAATAAGATTTGTTTTTGGGATATTGCACCGTTTCCTTCTGGTTTACTATTAATAGCTCTTATTTTACTTTCTCATGCTTGTAATAGCGAAGATTTATCCAGAAAAGAAGGAGCGCTTGACAATGCAAGGCTAAGGGAAGTGGGACAAAGCTGCCTCTAAGCCATGTTTGCACCTATATTCTGACATACTGCCGGGACCAGAGGCGTCTCTGGCCACGACTGGAGCCACCTCGGGGCTGCTCTGAGCGAATGCAGAACTTGCAAGACACGTGGAAGTGGCGTAGTGCGGGTGCTGCAGCTGATTTTCCCTTCCAGAGTTTTGCCAAAGTGTTTTGATATATTTCAGCAGCAACAGTAAATCACGGTGCTAATTCCTCTGCTGTGGGAATTCTTTTAATATCCCTTTCTGCTATCAGAGCAGTAATCAGGTTCTGCAGAGTTTTCTACGTGGTTTTTATTGAGGGTGGCTTTTGCCTTTGCTGTTCATGTGAATAATCCAGTAAATGCACTGTAAGTTTAGTCTTAGGAATGTGCTTGAAGAGAAGCAAAATACCTGGCTGAAGAATTTCTGCTTCTTCAAAGCTGTTAGTGCTCTGAAAGAAGTTCCTTTATGGAAATACCATTGCATCGTAAAGGTCTGTCCACCAAGGGAGACAGAGGCAGAACCAATCTGTGGAATTTCTGCGTTAGCAGGGGTATAGCCAGTAGATTTGACCAAAAAGGCACATTTTGGGAGAAGATCACAGCCGGTAGGACTGGTAAGCTTTAGCAGCAGTTGAGCTGGAGTTCTGTGCCCTGAAGGAAAGCTCTCAGTCCCACAGCAGCTGTCAGGGACTCCTCTGTACATTGGCCTTTTCCCGAGTATTTGTTCTGGTGGTCCAGCATCAGTCCTTCTATTCTGCAGAGGAAGCAGAACGCAGGTTGTCTGCTGTTGTGGGCACTATTCACATCTTCCTCCCCTCAGTGATGATTTACAATTCAAGATCTTGTGAGGTGCTGAGCTATAGGATTGCTAGGTTTTGGCTGCATTAATGTCAGTGGGTTTGGATTGGGCCCTGCAGAGGTGAAGATACTCAGAGCACTCTCAATATGATTTAATATTTGTTTGACTAATTTTCTGATTCCTTTTCTTATTTTATAATATGTGGTAATTTACATCTATAGTATCTAAGAAAAGTGTGTCCAGCAGGTGGAGGGAGGTTCTTCTCCCCCTCTACTTTGCACCAGTGAGACCACATCCGGAGGATTGTGTTCAGTTCTGGTCCCCCCAGTTCAAGAGGGACAGGGAAATTACAAGAGAGAATCAAATGGAGAGCCATGAAGACAATTAAGGGATTGGAACATCTCTCTTCTGAGGAAAGGCTGAGAGCCCTGGGGCTGTTTAGCCTGGAAAAGAGAAGACTGAGAGAGAATCTTATGAATGTTTACAAATATCTGAAGGGTGGGTGTCAAGTAGAAGGGACCAGTCTCTTTCCAGTGGTGCCCTGTGATAGGATGAGGGGTAACGGTTGCAAGGTGAAACACAGCAAGTTCCACCTCAACATGAGGAAAAACTTCCCTGTTACAGTGACAGAGCCTGGAACAGGCTGCCCAGAGAGGTTGTGGAATCTCCTTCACTAGAGACTTTCAAGACCTGTCTGGATCTGTTCCTGTGAGGCCTGCCCTTGGTGTTTCTGTGTTGGCAGGGGGGTTGGACTCGATGATCTCCCGAGGTCCCTTCCAACCCCTACCATTCTGTGAGTCTACATTTCTATGTAGAGAGAAATAATCTAGTAAGGTGAAATCTATACAAGAGAGACACAACCATTTATTATTTGTATTTGTTTTCTGGAAAGCTTCCATTTGTTAAATTTCACCCTTTTTGTAAAGGCCTTCTTTAATTATTAGCTGAAAATCAGGTATTTATGTAATTACCATAATTATATCTACACATCTAGTGTACTTGCAATTATTTCATTAAAAATTGTAATTATTATACAATTATAGGGGATAATGACGTCCTTGTAACATGTTGCAGAAGCCCTAATTAAATGGTGGCATAAATGAATTGGAAGTGATTTTGAAGTTTTGAATATTGTTTTATCAGAAATATCAGAAGTGATTCATCCACATTATGAACTGGCAGTAACACCCCTCCAAAGTTATTTTGAGAAAAGATTTCACAGAGCTCATGGAAAAGGATTTGTCTCTATTGCCTGTCTGTCTTTACTTTCGGTTCTCTATATTCTTACACCTAAAAACTGTCTGCAGATTATTAATGGAAGGGTGCATTGTGTAAGAACAAGATTTCACAGCTTGTTGAATCTTTCTAGAAGGTTCAGCCCAGAGTAAATGGGATCTTTGTGCAAGCACAGTCTGTACTTAGACATCCTTCTTCTATGCAGAGGGAAAAACCTATCCCAACAGTTGGTTCAAGATGATGGAAAAGCTCAACTAAATATAAAGAGGGGTTTATTATGTCCTGATTTCAGTGATCTACTTATATACCAGATTGTCTAGATAGTGCAACTCCACGTGTTGAGGAAAGAGAAAAGAGTTGCCTTTGTAGCACGGATGCGCGAGATGCTCCAAGCACGGGAGGGTGGACTAAGCAGAGTGGATGCAGAGGAACCCCAAGGAGCCATCTCCCTCTCTCTGCTCTGGAGTGGGTGGGGAATGACGAGCAAGGATAACATATGCCACAATCTACCAAAACCTCAGGATCACAGATTTCTCACCCTCTTTCACGTCAACCTTCTGTACAGATTTTAAAAGTCATTGCAAATGGCAGTTAGGCATATATCATTTTTAGGCTTATTTTATAATTATGTTGTTTTTTTTTTTTATCTTCTAATAGTGCGTTCTTAAGTGATGGACATAGAACAGTGTACCTATGGCACGACTGGCAACACGTAGCCATCCTTACCATGACATCTGCCTCGGTTTTGCTTCTAAAGACAGCACCTCACTGTTGGGCTGAGGCTCTGGGCGTACTGGAGCTATGTACAAACCAGCTGGAGGGCCTCCCTTCTCTCCTGCACCCGGCTGCTTACCTCCCACCTACCAGCTGGGGCTCCTCCTCCAGTCCTTGCTCCCAGTTTTCTTAGGGGAATGACTTATGCACATTCTTCCCAGTTACTTCAGATGCATTCCAGGCAGGTTAGAGAAACCTTCTGTTTAATTCACTTAATTCCCATCATCTCATTTTTGCTCAAGCCTGCTTAAGGAGGGTTTACAGGGTCTACTCTAATGCAGAATTTTAACATTCCACAAACGAATGGAAGCAAATCCCCAAAAGACAGGAGACTGTGGAGGTAGCAGTAGTGTCTTACAGTGCCCCAATGTGAAGAAAGACCATCCGTCCATGGGCTGGAGAAGACCTCCCTGTTTGTACCGTCTTATCTCAAGGTTTGTTGTTGAGGCAGCCAGCACAAGAACCGATTTGCCATGTGGTTGTGGTGCTTTTCTTAGGACATGCTGCCCTTTAAGCAGGAGCTGAGCACCACTGTTTTGTCAAGCTCCCTTCCTGTGCGCTGGCAGGGATTTTTTTAGTTTCTGCCAGCACTACTCTTTCCTTTTCAGTCTTTCATATATGAGTTTTAACATAGTGAACAGGCAAACATACCGTTCACCTGCTGGATCCAGCTGAAACAAGGAGAATTTAGTCTCTGAGAATCCTCATTTCCAAAGCAATAGTTTTAACAAGGTGGACCCAGTGGCAAGGGAATGTGAGACACGCATTTATCTCTGTATATGTGTATATGTATACAGTCATAAACAGATTTGAAAGCTCAAAGGAAAGTTAGGACAATCTGCCTTACTTGATTGCAAACTTGTTATTGATGCACATGTTTCCATATTTATTTCGAGGTGCCCGAAAGAATTTGGATTCTTTTTCAATCTGATCTAAGCTGCTGAAGACCAGTTCTAAAATAGGTATGTGAGCCAAACTGAAGCTTTTGCACATTTACCTACTCCCAGACCATCTTTAATGATAGTGGCCCATGATCTGTGTAGGACTTTGGATCCATGAAATATTGCTGTACATGGCTGTTGTAGAGGCAGGTTTATTTTGGGAAGTTTCACGAGAAGTCACCTACATTTTAACATCTTAGCCCTTTCCCTGTTTCTTTCTGATGCTAGACTCAGATGAAGTAGCTCTCCCTATGAATCAATTAACAGCTGTGCTGTGTGGAACAGGAAAGAGAATTAAGTTTTGTTTTCCACACTTTTCAGTCATTAGCTGAGCTGTTTGATAATGACAACTGGATTACTTTTGCTGGAAACAATAACTTTTGAAAGAAAAAATGATTGCTATACTAAAGTGCTGAAGCACCTGCAGTCTCTTTTCGATGAAGTCTCCCCACCTGAAGTCTCGCATAAAGGAAGAAACAAAAGATGCCTCGATTGTCTTTTTCTGTAAGTGCCATGAAACCCTTGATTAACTGGCAATTCCTGCAGTATCACAGTGTGCAGTTCAAGTGCTGAAGGTATTCCCTGGCCAAAAGCACATTATGATACCAGATCATGGGCGTCGAGTTTTACAGAGTCACAGATGATTGCTGAAGAGGTCACAGTAAAAGTCCACCCCATCCCAGATCTGGGCCTGTTGGCAGAAATGTCTCACGTCCCTTTCTGTGTGCGTTACATTCTGTGCCGCTCACATGTGAACGAGAACATTGCCCCTTGAACTGTAAAATGATCATGTGTTTTTGACAGCCTGATTTTGTTTCTTTTCCTGACATCTTTGAAAGATGGCTGCCGAAATGTGCTTAGGCATGAGAGGGACGTTCGCTTGCAGAGGTGAGTGGGGAGACAGAAGATGAGCTGGAAGCAGCAGTCAAGTCTGACAGCAAAGGCAGCTCCTGACGCACACGTTGAAGCAGGTGTACACTGCCAGGCAGTGTGCAAACCAAGCAGAGGAATAAGAATAAAAGGCTCTTTCCCTTTAGGCGAAATAAGACCAAGAAGAAGGCAGTGCACAATTCCACCCTGCAGTTTTTAGTGGCAGAAACTATTTTTCTCTCCAGAGTTTGCTAACATATATTAGTTGCTGTTTTTCTGCCCAGAGCTTCGACATACTCAACTACAAGGTAGCTTGGCTGAGTATCAGCACAACAAACAAGCAGCAGTCAAACGACAGAGGAAGAAACAAAGAATTTACCAGAAATGCTCCGTATCCCTTCTATGTTTGATATTTGCACTGTGTAAGTGGTCTGGGTGTCACCTCTCTCTGTCCAGCATCGGGGCGTGCTGTAGAGGACCTGTCACAAAATAGGCTTGACCTAAGGCAGAGCCAAATCTAGCCTAATATTGCTTGATTAAAAATAGATAAAACTCAGCAGTAAGATGGATTTTGGCCTGTGTTTGAATTATGAATATTCTTCTAAATGCTGTCGTTTCCATAAAGAAGTACCGTGGTTTCTTTTGAAGTTTAAGTGACTTTGGATTGAAATTCTGTGTGAGTGATGATCTGGCTCAGTGAATACTGTTGTTATTGGCAGTTTTGGGTGTTAACCTCTTCACGGCTGAAATCTCTAAGTGTAGTGTGACATGGTACCGGCACTCAGGAACTAGAAAGGTTAAGAAGCCATTGAAACACATTCAGGAAATGTCATAATTTTCAGGCTGATGAAGTGCTAGCCTGGAAGAGAACAAAGAAACGATAATAATAATTACATTTACTTTATGCTTGCAAAGAAGACAGCTTGAAGGAGAGCAGGCCATAGACAGTAGCTCATTTTTGGTTCTGCCCCCATTAGTTATGTCATAGTCCTGCTTTACTTCTGTAACCCCAGAAATGGGCTGTTTAAATGGAGCTTGGTTGCAGAGGGATGATTTGACACAAAGCCAAATGTCCCTTTCCAGTCATTCTGGACCTTGCTAGCCTTTTCCCATTCCCTTCCTCCTCTCCTGGCTAAGCAGCATCTGGCCCTCTCCCTCTGGTGAACTTGTGTGACTCTTTCAAGTATAGATTTAGTTATTAAATCTGGAGATAAAGTATGGATCTCTTCCACTAATCAGATACTACAGTGATTAGAGCCATAGAAATACTTGGAGAGATCAATTAGATTAGATTATCAAATCATTATAAGCAAACTCTTAAAGACAAAGCAATAGAAAGTAATCTTGTGTCACTGTATTTCTTCAGAGAATATTTATACTCTCTTACTGTTTGTTTGCCTCTGTTTTTTTTATGTGTGTTAAGACTGCAGTGGCACCAAGCCTCCTGCTCAGAACTGGGCTGGAGGACAGAATAAACCAATTTTGACAGTAAAGCTCTCTCTGTGATGCTGGACATAGGCTAAAACACATTACTGCTTGTTCTCTGGGTGAAAAAATACATGCACATGGAAATCTTACTTTATAAAGCAATTGGGCAATTTCTTGGGGGAACATTTCAGATCTCTGCGATTAGGTGGGAAGCCTTCTGCTCTCTTGCCGGCCTTTTATTATCTCTCATCTCATTCTTTATTTATTATTATGACTGTGGAATCTTATTTTGACTACTTTTATTGCATAAACCCAGTGCTATGAAGCAGCGCTAGCTAATTCAGATAAAGGTTTGTGATTCTTTCTTTGGTAGCTGTTTTTTTGGGCTCCTGTGAAAATGATTTTCCAGTGCATAATAGCCATTTGTGTTGGTCCTAAGCCTGTAGTGTCATTCTCTTAACATGTGTGTATATATATATGAGCTTTTTTTTTGAATTAATATATATTTTAGTAAGTGCTCCAGCTAATGCTAATATGCTGTTTTCATGAGAGAATTGGCAGAATAGTATATATCAAAGGCAACAATTAGTGTATTTTCATTTGACTTGTTCAGCCTATTAGGTTGTTAAATTTTGCATAAAAAATCATTAGCATGTTTAATTTGGGAAGGAGGCTCTTGGAAGAGGACTTGTGGATGTAAATCAATCCGTGAGGAGGCTCTCGTACAGTATTACAACAGCAGCTAGAGCTTTGAGATATGATGGAATATTTTCCCATATTATTAACTGTAAATGAAAAGAGGTGAAAAAACTGCAGGATTATCACTGGTTTAGGAGTTAACAAAGAAGCTTCTGGTGATTTTGTCTAATATTAAAATCTAGAGCAAGATTGTATCAGATTCTTTTTTTTTTTTATGGAATACTGGCATATTTTTGACTGTTTGCAAATGCACCTTCTCTTTTTTTCAGTGAAGAATGCCCAAATCAGGCTTGACATAACATAGTTCATGGATTGGGTTTTTTCTTTCCTAAAACTAGTTCAAGATCTGTTGCATTGAAAGCAGTGTTGCAACTGTTGGGCATGTTGCTTGCTACTTTAGAATTAGCTGAGCTTGAAAAAGTGATGGAAAAAAACATGAAGTATCTTTTTCTCCATCTTCATTGGGAGCACGTGACCTGACATTCTGTCATTTTAGAAACAGTTACATGGTATTAAATAAATTACAAAGGTTTAGGATTTTGACCAATTAAAGTCAAAGAGGAATGGTCAGAATTCAACAGCAAAACAGAAAAATATTAACTAAATATTCCTTTGTATGGCAGATAATCAGAGCCTTTGTGTGCCCTGCTGTGCCAATATCTATTCAGAAGCTAGTCATTATGACTCTGTTCTAAAAGAGAACTAATTTTGAAGACTTCACTGCCCTAAAATCAAGTAATTTACTGCCCTTTTTTGCTGTGTTTTTATGATGTTTCGACTGATTAAACATTCAGTGCTAGACATAGCGGCTTCTGGTTTTGTCCCTTCACTTTTCAGGTTCAAATTTCTTTGAGTGCAGTTACTACTCTTTGCAGCCAAAGTACTTGATTGCCTTCAGAAACTAGGATATTTAGTGGCAAAACTGACATAAGCGTCAGGATTACATTATTGATTATTTTGAAGGCACAGAACTCCATAAAATCCTTTCCATTGTACCCCACTGGAAAGCACCTGCACCCATTTGAACTCGGGGTTAACTCATTGCCACATAAAAGTCAATCATGAAATTAAAGTTTCACAAGACCAGGCCCAAATTCCCATTTCTAGAAGGTGAACAGACATAAGCTTAGAGACAGATAGAGGGGGGTTGAATGGTTCATAGATTTTGAAAATTTTGCCTGAGATACATAAATATCTTTCCCTTTCTTTTTTCTGTTTTCCTCCATTCTTACGTTCTTGAAATAATTTCATACCTGTCTTGTATTGCAGCCTCTTCCATAAAACCAGATCTCTTTTCCCTTTTCTGTACTTCTGTTTCCTGTTCTCATAGTCTTACTATGTCTGGTTTCTCTTTATTTCATGTTTCCACCTGCCTTTTTATTTTTTTTTTCCTGTTTTAGAAACATTTACTGCCTCTTTATGGCTAAAAAGTCATGAGCTATTCATCTGACATTATCTCCTTTAATTTTTGCCTTTCCATCAAAGATGGAGAAACTGAGACAAAAGAGTGGGCTTCTGCAAAGTCACACACACAGAGGAAAAAGGATTGCGTATCGTTGTGGAGCTGAAATTAAAACAACCCATTCTTTTTATCGCATGTTTATTTTTTTTGGCTGGGCTGTTTATGATGCTCCTGGGCTGCTTTTATGGTTCACGAAGCTGAAGCAATGCTTCTTGTCTTTAACTCCTGCACAACTTCATCCTGATCTTTCTTAAGTGCAAGTGTTTGTCAGTCAGTTACCCCCCATAGGGGTGAGAATCTCATCTTATCTTAGCCCATGAAATATTTTCTACCTCCCGCTTGCCTTGGTGCTTTACAGCCTCCAAATAAGGAAAAAGAAAGGGTTGCTGCAGTTTTTATTAATTATTTATGTGCTGTTATCAAACATTCCTAGAGTGCTGTAAATTTACAGGCTTTAGTACAAACTTGGAGAAAACAAGTTCCCTGCTCTGGAGAATTTACAGTGAAGAAAAGACAACAGAGGTGAAGATATAAAGCCAGTGGTTGTAGTAAAGTAGTGCAGGATGCAGGAGTTTTGATGAGAAGGGATTGCCATAATAGATGGTGCAAAGGAGAGCAAGAGCGCTTGGATGCGTGCACAGAGTGCCCGAAGAGGAGAAAGAAGCAGCGGTAGAAGCCAGTAACAAATAACGTACAGGGATTACAAGGAAAGCAAAAGGATTGACCTGATTTGTGTGTTTACCACTCAGCGTCTTAGTGGTGCTCTTTCAGCTCCTGAATATCATCATTTAACTCGATGGGTGGCTGAGGCAAGCGCGTGCTTCAAATGGAGACCGACGTGACTGAACTGATCTCTCCCTCCACCATGGCCAGTTCATGTGTGTACCAGTTAGGGACTGTTTCCAAAAGCCATACGAAACAACGGGAAATTAATTCCCTTCCGAGCAATTAATGACACATTCAGCCCCTAGCACAAGGCTTTCTTTGGGCCAGTGAGAGTAGCCACTGTATTTCTGTCCTTCCCAGAGGCAGCAGCAGTGTGATGGCCAAGTGCTGCATCAGATGTCCACTGATGCTGTTTTTCAAACTCAGTCCCTAATCTCATGTGGAACCGTTATAATTTCTCCTTTTTTTTTTCCTCTAATACGATTTTTTTTTTTAGGTGCATGAAAGGATGAGCACAGAAAGTGTACAGAAACACCACAGAGTAACCAGAGGTGAATAGGGCAGGTTTAGCTTACAGAAATCCATAGATGCTGACATTATTTCCCAGTGACTTTGTTAAGGTGTTACACATTGCATGGCAACATACACTTTGCGGTAGCGTGACCGCTGTCCCCCGCGGTACAACTGCTGCTGTGGAGATCACCTGAAATAACAGAATATTAAATGGCATAACCTCTGATAGAATTATCAGCCATAGCAGGAAGAAATAAACGTGTCTGAGTGTCACACTGTCTCACCCTGTTCTGGGCAGCGCAAAGGGCGGCTCTAAATCATTCCTGACCACATTTTCAAGCATCGCTTCTTTTCTGATCGAATGCTATTCGTTGTACTGAAGAGCCACAGAATGTATTCAGAGACTCAATCCACATGTATTTAAGGCCCTTGCTTCAGCACGTTCCTAAGGAGAGCAGTCATGGAACATGGGGTTTATTCACGGGTAGTGCAAGGTGGGCATTGGTTTAGAGACTTGCCTGGTGGTAACGCTGCCATTTACTGTTACAGGAGCAGGATTTGCCCCATAGCTTGCTGGCACTGGAAGAGTGATTTGTAGGGACCATAAAGCCCCTGGATATTGCTTTCACGGTTTAAAATGGTTGTAAAATGTCTGTAAGTCTGGTTATAATCTTATTATAAAATAGGCATAATTGTAGTCAGTGTATGAATTCCGAGCAAGACAAATATTTGTTTAGTCATGTGATTTCACCCTGAGCTAAGATGAGTTTGCTGTTGGCCTCCTCTGCTTGCAGTTGCATTTATTTGCTTATTTGCAACTTTCTTTTCACTAACTTTTTTTCCACTAACTTTAAGAGGGAATATTTTAAGATACAGGAGTGTACCGTCTGCGTCTAAGTCTGTGGACAAAAAGACCAGCTAAAAGCTACACACGGGAATGAATACATAATCAGCAACCTTGTACTTGCCTGTTGTAACTAAACAGCATTAGAGAACAGAACATTTGACTGTAATGTAAGTTGCAGTTACTTCCCTGGCAGGGCAGCAATCCTCTTGAGGCTGCCGTCTATTGCGACTCGAGCGATTGCTAATTGCTTTTATGAAAGCAGCAGCTTCAATTATATTTTTAGTGTGTCACCTGTACAGCTTTAGATTTGCATGTGTTTAGTAAGGCATTCATGCAACGCTGAAAAAAATGAGGGAACAATCCTAGAAAACTGGAGTTTCACATTTGAATTGTAGCATTGAACACACTGAAGCCACGGAACATTCTGGTTTGTACCTGTCGCACTTTCAGTTGGGAGAAGCGGGGAAAATGCAGTGTTTTGCTGACTCTGAACACTGCCCACACCTCCTGTTCATCTGCTGGGTTTGCACCTGGCACTGATGAAATGTTGCTTCACAGAGCAAGTGCTTATTGTTTGTTAGCTGCTTTTGGTGTGAGACTTCACAGATCCTGCAACACGCCCAAAGCGCTGATGTTCAGCCAGATGTTAGGTGCTTAGTGGGTTTATAGGAAGAACCGATGTCCCTGATAACTGACTTCGCTGAAAGTAGAGAGAACCTTAACAACACATCTGGGGTTCACCTTGAGCTTTGCAAAAATTCAGGTTTGGATCCAGAGTGTCTGGCTGCAGCTGATGCCTCCTTCAAAGAAGAGATTCTTAAAATGACTTTTCTGTCTTTGCTGGAGTCATCACGTCATTTGTTCTGGCAACGGATACAACAAAATTATTGTACTTATTTTAAGTTTTCTATTTTATCTTAATAACACAGAATTTTTTGAAAGGAGGTTTACATTGTGTGGCATTACAGTGAGAACTGCATTAATGTCAGTGTTTCTAGGAACACAGCTTTTCAGTGGCCATACTCATGTTATGGTCTGTGGTAGGCAGGGTTGAACTGCTTTACTGTTTTGCTCTCTTCTAGTGAGTCAGAGTAATTCCTAACAGCAGTAAAAGAGAGACCTGAACTGGCAAAAAATCTGATCCCTAATTGACTTTATCTTGCTGCCAGTCTGATGCAATTCAGATTCTTATGTGATCTTGCCCTTCTTTCTTGTGAATAGTGAAAGAACACTCACTGTCATTGATTAAAAACCTTAATTTTCAGAAAGAAAGAAAGAAAAGGTAAAAGAAAAGGTAAAAAAAAAAATAAATATTTCAGGCATTTTCCAATTTGGGAACACATTTTATTGGTTTCCACAATTAAAATTGCTTATATTTTTTAAATTGAATACATTGCTGATATGACTGTGCATTCTTGGATACATCTGTGTCTTTGTGCATATGGTGGTGCCTATAGCTGTAGAATTCTGCTCCAAGTGCAGTATAGCAGCTAAAAACTCTGGTACCTAACAGTTTTGGAAGGCAGATGTTGATTTTCTTGCTCTCTCTCTCTTTTTTTTTTTTTTTTCATATCTGCAGGAAGAAAGAAACTGTATTTTTAACAAAATGGTATTCAGATTAAATAATTATAACACAGGCTTGTAGTAACCTGCTGATTACTTTGTGCTTGGGAGTTACTCTTGTAGTAGCTGAAATAATTGGTAAAGGGGTGATAAAGAAAATATATGTGGTTTACTAAAGAGCTATTTCCAGATGAAATCAAGATGAATTTTTAGGTTTTATAAATCACAGCAATATAATAATAAAAGCTAAGAGTATATCTTACGGATTTTCAATCCTATTACTATTTTTTAAACTACAGTTCTTTAGATATCTGTATCTCAGATACTCCATTCTGCAATAACACAGGGTTGTCTAAGATGAATATTAACTTGGACCCAACTGAAATGAAAGTGAAGCAATTTTTTCCTTATTTTCATTCCTCAGACTGACAGAAATGCATAAATTAGACAAGTCATAAAAACATAGCAATTAGATTTGAAAAGTCCTTGCTACTTTATACATCATGGATAGCTTTAGGAATAAAGGATGTGCAAAGTATTTAAAAAAAGAAGAGAAAAACCTTATTTAATCCTGTATTACTATAAAAATTTAATAGCAATGCAACATTGAGGATTACAATCCAGCCTTCTGAAGTGCTTCTGCCATGTCAGATCAGTCGTCTTCTCCTCATCCTCAGTACTATTCTGGACCATAGTTTATGGTGCACTACATTTTTCCAGGAAAACAAAAAATGTTCCTTTCTGCAGGGAAAGAAGAATTTCCCCACCAGCTGCAATGGTGATTTACCACCGGTGGGGCAAGCAGTTATTTTTTTATCAACACAAAAGCACTCTTTAGTTACTGAGTTCCATTTATATAGTAGTATACATCTTAGAGTTGTTATATTATGGCCATTTGAGATGTGTTGGCTGAAATGCCTAATGTAAATATTAAAAAGTAATTTAAATATGATTTGGAAAAGAGAAAAAAAGAGAATATTATTTTCTTCATATGTCCAAAAATGGTTGAAAGGTTTGGAAGTTGAATCTTACACTTCTTTTTGCTTATCTTGGACAGAGGGGAATATTTGATTTAGCTAATCCCAGAGCTTTTAGGGGTCTTTTTAGGGGTCAGGGAAAAAATACATAATTTATCTACACTGGGGGTCCTGTCTTTAAGTAAGAGACTAGGACTTGAGTTGTCCAAAATATTTTTTTGTTCTTAGTATTTTCTCTTTCAGAAGTGAAAATTGACTGAGGTGATAAAATCTCTCATTTTCCTGCCTGTTGTAGGCTTTTCCTGGCCCACATTTCTAATGTGAAAAACAACAAGAGGAGTTTGTGTGTTTTGAAACTGTTTTGAAAACCAGAGCAAACTTTTTTCATAGATATGAGCAACAGAAGGGAAAAAAGGGCACACAGTGTTCGTTTCTTTTCTTCTCCTCTGCAGGTAATCTTTAATCTGCCTCTGCCTCTTCATATTTCTTTTTAGAATGAAAATTGTGATCGTAAATCACAATTCATGTTATGGCAGAAACACTGCAAAAGAACCCTGTCATTTAAAGTGGAAAATCTGATTGAAGCTTAAGTGCAGTCAGAGGCAAACTGGAATGTAAAGTTTAAAGAGTGGAGCGGAAGGCAGCCTCCTTCTTTGAACAATAACCATAAATATTTACACTCCCCAAACAATTAATAATTCATTATACACCTTACACACATTTCTGGAGCAGTTTTCACTCGTGGCAGATTCACTAACATCACATCCCACTGCGGCTGGGCCGTGGGTGCCAGACAGTGCCATGTACTGTCCACGGCTCCTCTTTGCCCTCCTGTCATGGTGTAAAACTTCTCCCCTGGTTTATTCCAGCTGCTGATGGTAGGGATCTCTACAGATAGAGTTGCTTTACCCATTTGCTTGTACTCCTTTGTTTTTCTTCACTGAAGTTTGAGCAGTTAAAGTCATCCGTGCTGGTATCGGCTTCAGGCTGAGTGTTGTGGGAAAAGCTCGGCGAGGACCTAGTAGCTGTTTGCCCGGGGAAGGTAGAAATGCACTCTTCTGTCTTGCAGAGAAAGCTGTTGCAGCTGTTTGATGGAGGACCTACGTTTCCCTCTTGCCCCGAAGCAGGCGTGGGGTAGATGTGGGCATGTAATTATAAGACTGTAGACTGTTTCATAGGGCATTTGCATAAGAAACCAAATTAGATTAGATTAATTTAACTCTGCTGTTTCCTAAACTCCCAGTCTTTGACTCTGCAGCCTTAATATTATTTTGATATCGTTTCTTAAGATTGATACAGACAAAGAGTCCCCATAGATCCTACAAATCTGATAACCACATGGAAAATCTAACAGGAGATGTTTCAGAGAAAGAACAGGAAAATGCTTGTTCGTATGGAAATAAGAAAATGTCTCTTTATGGTGGCTTTTAGAAAAACTGCTGTAAACTACCACAAAAAGAGAGTGAAATCTTCATCCCTTTGAAATCAAAGGGATTTACTCGAGAGTTTATGTGATTAGCACAGAGAAGGTATCTGCTGCAGTAGAGGCAGAAGGATTTTTTAAAGCAGCCTTTAAAGTGACATACTGAACTATTAAATTCTGTAGATTTCTACAGTAGTATTCTGTAGGATTCCATCGCGTTTCTTACAGCAGAAAGTTCACTTTATAAGTATACTTATTTGCCTTATTTATAATCCAAAGATAAAATTCAGACTGTTTCTTTAAAAACATAGTTACCATTTCCCTGGGTTGGTCGCTGCTTGAGAAGTGCACTTGGATTCTATGGTGGTGTACTGGAGGACAGGTAGTTATATCTCCTTACAGATGATATTAACATTGGATTAAGGAAAACACAATAAGAATTGTCTACTTGATCTTCCACAATTAAGCTTTAGTCTCGTTTAAAGCTTTAAAGTATCAGACAGTACAGCAGTGCAAGTTCTAATGAGCACCACAGCTCAGCGTATATTGGTGTTCATGCGAAAT